>JAJLWT010000070.1:0-43659 GCA_030570835.1 Suhomyces tibetensis
AATCTTCACAGTCAGTGGTAGATGGTACGTGAGTAGTAGAATCTTCACAGTCAGTGGTAGATGGTACGTGAGTAGTAGAATCTTCACAGTCAGTGGTTGATGGAACGTAAGTGGTTTCATCACAGTCAGTGGTTGGTGGAGGTATGTAAGTGGTTTCATCACAATCTTCATCATTTTTAGCAGGGTAGCCGTGATTTCCATGAATTTTGCCAGAATCATAAGTAGCAGCAGCTAAAGAAACCAAGCCTGCAAAGGCAATACTCTTTTGAAACTTCATTGCAGCGATCGAATATAAAGTGTTTGTTACTCGAAACTATATGTTAAGAAGTTCTTATTTTTGGGAGGGAAATCATTGGGATTTAAATAGCATTCCTCTCGGCTAGGTTTCGAGGTTGTTTCAAGTAAACTCACCCTATATTCCTCAGGTTAAACCAAAACGCTAATCTTCACACTCGTATGCCGCAACGATTTCGAAACTGTTGCAAAAAAGATTGTTTCGAGGTAAACAATACCTACACGAGTCGCATAAAAAATAATAGCAGCACGATGTGTAAAATTTCATGTAGCACCAAACTGGGATTACGTGAAAAAAAGACGTTGAAACTCAGCGAACCAATGAATGAGTAGTTGCAAGTAAACACAAGTTCAGGCAACTAGATACAGATGAGAATTTCTCATATATAACCATGGTCAAGGCGGTGTTATGACATGGTATCACCTCAAAGTTACCGTAATTATACTAGTAAATTAATTCCGTGATCTCCTGATCCAAAACGGGACCTGGTCGTCTATAAGTGTATCGGTTTTATCGAAGCACATGGATTTTACAAATTTTGTGTTATTCAGGAAATGCCGTAAAAAAATAATATTCTACTCACCACCCCAATATATTGTTACAAGATCGGTTAATTTTCGCATATAGAATGAACAATCCAACAAACGCACTGTATTAATGATTTATTAATTGGCCATTCTTATAATTGCATTGAAGTATTGGTCATTATCATTAGTTACTTTCCTTAACGTCGCTCTTTTTGTCTATCACTTAAATGAGCCCTATTCATTCTTTTCGCGAGATATGCAAGTAAATGCATCAAAGTATTTCCCCTAGCCCTAAGGCACAAATTGCAGTGTGTTTCAAGTGCGTATTCATATCAAGCGAGCTGCACAACTTTCATCGTCAATCGAAATGTACGGCACAAATTGAAGAACCCCCTACACACGAGACTCGATAATCCCATATGATTTAAGAAATATATTTCTATGACTATTGCAAAGGTCCTACTCTCCAAATCTCCATTCCCATTATCTTGAATTTTCCAATTTTCACTGTCGGGTCGGTCTCATTAAGAACTTCATTTCCGAACGTTTCGCAAGCACAGCTAACACCTTGATAAAGTGATTGATCAATCCAAAGTCCATTATGCCCATTGGATGACCCAATGGAAATGAAATTCTGATTGGAATAAATTATACTCGCGTTCATGCCCGTGTACATGAACGCCTTGAACCTAGTACTTATTGATGCCCCTTTTGTTTTGCTTTTCGCATCACTTCTTCGGTCGCTCTCATCGCTGCCTGTGGCCTGCTCGATGATATTGGCCTGCATTACTTCTTCTGCGTCTTGAAGTGCATGCTGCTCCTTATTCTTGTTGCGCAACTCCTCTTGCATCTCCTTATTTGAATCTTTGTTGAAATGATCAAGTTCATGCGGGTAATAGTTTTCACATTTCCACAAGAAACATTCCCCATTGCCGTAGTATCTTTTTGTTTCAACCGGCTTTAAATGTTCATTAAGAAAGCACCCAAATTTGGAATTGTTCTCGTCTTTGATGATCATTACATAACCTTGGGGTCTGTATGAGTATTCCTTTGCTGCAGTATCAACAACCATGTTATTAATAACTGAATCTGCATACCCCTTTTGAACTTTCTTCTTTTTAAGTTGTTCCAATTGATACGCAGGATTGCAGTTTCTGTAAAGGGTTTTGAGTGAAATTCCATGTTGTTCTATTGAGTAAACCATCTCCCACTCATCGAATAATTGAGTTCTTGGCGGCAAAAGATTCCGTATGTTCCCTGCTAATTCATCGTCCAATAAATGATGTTTTGTTGAGCTCTTGTATCCAGACAAGGTCAACGGTGATAAAGGGGGAAGCGAGTATTCCGAACCATTTGAATTGGATGCCAGTGTTGATGACGGAGACGGTGACGTGGATTTTCTACTCATAAGTCTTCCAAAGAATGATCTTCTTGATTTGAGGGGTTGACCTGTTTCTTTAATCTCATTAAGTGAGCTTGAACTACCATTATTGGACATGGTTTATATAGTGATTACTTGATCCACGTCAAGCCTGCCTATCTAGATAAGTTATTTATTCTAGCTGAGATATCTTGAATAATCAGATGTTTCGGTGTATAATAGTTTGCTATAATTGATTTTTTGCATTGTGTGCGAGTGATAAATACAATTGAGAAAGTTTATTTTGTTCCAATTTCTAGAACAAATAAACCCAACAGGACTACTAATTTGAATCATACTATTCAAATACTTTAGCCAGCATCTCGTACTGAATGATAGTAGTTCTGGTAATAATTAAAGCAATAGGGGGTTTTGGATAAGACGTGGTACTTTTTGTCTTAGGACATTAAGCTTCAACTATATTCATTAGATAGTTTGTTTGATTGTTATATAAGGTTACATTTCAATTGACTACATGAATGTTGATCAAGCTTTGTAGACTTAGGTGTGCTCGTAAGTTCAAGATTCATAAATTGCTAAGACGTGTATTCTAGGTTATAGGATTGGCCAAATTTATCTTTGAGGTCTCCATAACTTAGTAAGCCACTCCATGGTTTTTCTTCTCTTCTGTACGGCACAGGGGGCAACTTGAACGGTAAGCGAATTGGAAGTCCTTGGTCCTCGGTTAAAGTGTTTGAACAGTAAGTCGCCTTGAGAGAATCTGCTTGAGGAATGATCATTACTCCAAGTTCATAACTAGAAACTTCGTAATGCCTAGGATCCTGCGACAAGTTACTTTTTCTATTTCCATTGCCCCATGCTTGTTTCGAAAGGTTATGACTGCCAAGAAGTACCCATTTGAATGTAGACCAGTCGTCACCATTGTCACATATGAACAACTTGACATGGGGAGGTACTGTTTCCCTACCTGTTTGCATCTCTTGCATAGACGAGTTCCATCTCCCGAGATAGGGCCGTATGTTTTGTTCGTATTGGTTCTTATGAGTAGGAGTTTGTGTGTAGTTGAAATGAATCGCACTTCCTGAACCAAACCCTACGTTGCTTTCGGCAACTTCACGCACTGTTGGGAAAATTATGTGTGGTTCGTAGTTATTATCTTGTTGATGCCTCTTGCACAGAAAACTACCGGGCTTTAAGAGACGAAATTCTCTTTGACCTCCTGAAAATATTAGCGGTAGTATTGTATGGGTGAATATTGATGATGTCTCTCCACAATTAGAAAGATATGGATAAGATATTGATGTCACTTGAGATAAAACATTGTACTTTCTGGATTTATCTCTATTGTCAATAAGCAAATTGTTTCTTTTTAAAACTTGGTAGAGTTTGCCATAGCCGTAAACTTCGTAGTCTTCAACATTATTCAATTCATCCATATCATAGATTCCTGGGGCAGATGCAATCAATTCTACATTGACCGACAGGAAATCGTACTCTAGTAACTGTTTAGCCAAAAGATCAAGGCTTTTAATATTATACTTTTGGATATATCTTGTGAGATCCCTTTGAAACATGTTCTTGGACCTGCCTTTATGCAATCTTCCTGATCTCCAAAGCATTTGAGTGAGGCCACCGATATCAAGCTTTGTTAAATTACATGTCATAATTACCACTTCAACAGAATCATCTTCAAAGAAATTGATCATCATTTTCGTATGATGACTAGCAAATCTATTTGGTAGCTTAGCCACAAATTCACGAATGTTGAAGTTGTTTCGTAAGATTCTTGTTGGATCTTGTACTTCGAGTATATTAGATCCAGTTATAAATGTGATTTTTTTCTTATTTCTACTCATATCAGGATGAAAGAAATTCAAAGTGAATTCCAAATCAACATTGAAATTAAACTGATATGATTCTTTTAAATCTTTGGTTCCGATGAGATTACTTATCGACACAGTGTCCTTATTAACTTTCTGTTCTTGACTATCAGGATAACTGGGATTATGCAAAAGGCTTATTTGTGAAGATAATTTAGGAACGATTGATTCTTCATCTGACGAAATTTCAATTATTTCGGGATCATTAGTTGGTTTCAGTCTTTTATTAGCCCAATGCTGAGAAGCAGCCAAAAAAGCACTTGATCTTTTTGTTTCCGACATATTCGGGTGAAGTGATATAATGTAAGATCGTCCGTAGTGTAGTTTGTAGGGTTGGAAGTATTTTACATTCACTAGTTGGAACCGTTCTGCATATTGATGTCTTGATTCATCCTGTATACAATCCTGCATGAAGAAGATTGAATTTTCAACATGATAAGATTGAAGAGGGGGGAGCGGACTATGCGCAATACATCACACTGAGTCATGTGATGTACAAATGCGGTAAGTGAGCCGCCGGCGCTAGCAATACACCCTATGAGTCTTACCTTATATGCGGCAAAATTTCCAGATCTAGATCTGGAGTATAAAAATCCAGCAAATTCTTCGATTTTTCAATTGTTCATTATAACTCCATAAATCAAAATGGTCAAGTATGTTATTATAGCTCTTCAAGTTCTCATGTCGCAATCACTAACTCTTTAGACAAGTTCTCTTATTAGGATCCGGCTTCGTCGCCAAACCTACCGTCGATATCTTAGCTAAAACCGAGGGTGTCAAGGTCACTGTTGCCTGTAGAACACTTTCTAAAGCCAAGGAATTGGCTGGTTCTGTTGCAAATGCCATCTCTTTGGATGTCACCGATGAAAAGGCTTTGAACGAACAAGTTGCCAAGGTCGATTTGGTCATCTCCTTAATCCCTTACACCTTCCACGTTCTCGTTGTTAAGGCTGCTATCAAGAATAAGAAGAACGTTGTTACCACTTCTTACATCAACCCACAATTAAAGGCCTTAGAAAAGGAAATCCAAGATGCCGGTATTACCGTCATGAATGAAATCGGGTTGGACCCGGGTATTGACCATTTATATGCTGTTAAGACCATCGAAGAAGTCCATGCCCAAGGTGGTAAGATTAAGTCTTTCCTTTCCTACTGTGGTGGTTTGCCTGCCCCAGAAAACTCAGACAATCCTTTGGGTTACAAATTCTCCTGGTCTTCTAGAGGGGTCTTATTGGCTTTGGGAAACGCCGCCAGTTACTGGAAAGATGGCAAGGTTGTTGATGTTAAATCTGAAGATTTGATGGCCACTGCCCAACCATACTTTATCTACCCAGGTTTCGCCTTCGTTGCCTACCCTAACAGAGATTCTACCACATACAAGGAATTATATAACATTCCAGAGGCCGAAACTGTTGTCAGAGGTACATTAAGATTCCAAGGTTTCCCAGAATTTATCAAAGTTTTCGTCGATCTTGGATTCCTTAAGGATCAAGCTTCTGAGTCATTTTCTTCTCCAATCGCTTGGAAGGATGCCACTGCCAAATTGGTTGGTGCAGCCTCTTCTAGCGAAGAAGATATTGTTGCTAAGATCAACCAATTGACCAAGTTTAAGTCGGACGATGACAAGAAACGTATTTTAGCTGGTTTGAAATGGATCGGTTTATTCTCCGACAAAAAGATCACTCCAAGAGGTAATCCATTGGATACCTTATGTGCCACTTTGGAAGAATTAATGCAATACGAAGAAGGTGAAAGAGATTTGGTTTGTTTGCAACACAAGTTTGGTATTGAATGGGCCAACGGTGAAACCGAAACCAGAACCTCAACTTTGGTTGATTACGGTGATGTCAATGGTTACTCCTCCATGGCCAAGTTGGTCGGTGTTCCATGTGCTGTTGCTACCCAACAAATCTTGGATGGTACATTAAGTATCAAGGGATTATTGGCCCCAATGAGCTCCAACATCAACGATTCCATCATGAAAACACTTAAGGACGATTACGGTATCTATTTGGTTGAGAAGACTATTTAAGTATATATGACGAATATGACAATCCCATAGAATTATAGAAAAGGAACATATTTTTTCTCTTAATCCAAGAGTAATGACGTGATATAGTTTTTAATGAAGTACTTGGAATGAGAGGTGATATATCGAAGATCAAGAAAATGTCGTTTGTGGTACCTGATACTATTCGAACTTTGATCTCATTGATAAAATCATGGCTCGATTTCCCTATCAATGAGCTATCTTCCGCCAATAACATTGATATCAGAAACTGTAATTGAACCAGCAATTCATATTGAATGTGCTAGATTCGTCTAGTGAGGATTTTCAAGGGTAACCATCAATGTTAGTTTAGGTTTTTTAGTTCATGTAAATGCAAATTATCTCAGTTGTTAATATTTACAATAAGTTTGGTTTTTTTGCAATTATTTATAATTTTGGTTTTTCACGATTTTTTACGAGTATACGTATATTATTATTTGGTCCACAAGACAGTTCTTTATAATTAAAGATAAAATAGAAGTAGAACTCAATTGACTAAGGTTTACTATATATGACCCAAATATTGTTATAACCAGCAATAAAATCAATCCCAACAACCTCCACTTGCTGAGCATGTTATAAGTTGACTATACCATATTGCACTCCTACTGATTTTAAATTTATTAAGTAACTTGCGACCACCCACAACTGCAACTTTATAAAATCCCGCCTCCCGCCAAGTTTTCCTTCTTTTATCAATAAAGTTGTTTTCCGTTACTATTCAGCAATGACTATTTCTTTCAATTATCAAAATGGGGAAATTACTTCGTCTCCTTCTGTGATCGTTAGTGGCAGTACATCCACTACCAATCAAGGAGTGGTAACTTTCACAAATAATGAAAATAAGATATTTCCCCCCTCCAGCTTCGAAGTCAACCAGGGCCAATTCAAAGGATTGATACATATTTCACCTAAGGAACGTAATGACATTTTTGTCCAAATTCATGACAATGGATATATCAATAATCTTGGATTTCCACAATATTCGTCTGGAAAGCCAAAAGTAACCGATGAAGGGTTTCTTAGTTTGACTTATAATCCTTTGCCAAATAACAAACCAATCCATTTTTGTATTTTGGTGGGGTCGGATTCCAATGGATCTTATGATATGCCTAAATATAGATTGAATAGAGGCGAAGTTGCCAACCTTGATACTGCAATAATCAAGATGAAGGTAGCGGCTAGACTTATGCAAGCATATACACAAGAGGAAATGAGAGCAATTGGATTAAGCAATAGAACCTTTCAAATTACCGAAGAATCTCAGAACTTTCAAAACATCTTTGGTTATAATGTGAAAAGTGCTTATTCACACCAAGAAGCTAAGATTCACATTTTGAGATCTAACAAAACAGTTGCCGAATTAAGAGATCCAAATATTGCCCAACAGAATTCTAAAGCTTCAGATCAAGGTGGTTTATTTGGAATTGCTTTAGATGCTATCAAGGACTCCCCAGAATTGGGTCATATCCACGAACAGACTGATACTGCCATCCAATGTGCTGTATTATTGTTAGATGCACATTTTGATGTTCAGCGTGATATGATTTTGACCCATGCTGCTCTAGGAGGTGGTAATGGGGAAACGAAATTGGCCATTTTTGGCTCTCATGGATTACATTCGTGGCCGATGAATTTTCCTCAATTGACTCCCAGTTTCCTTGATGCAACCCATTTGTCAAAAAGAGAAGTCGCAAATGACTGTAACGAATGTGGCACAAGTTGGGAATGTTTGAATATAACATTAGGGGCATTTATGCATGAAGCGGGTCATTTGTTGGGATGTCCCCATCAAGTTGATGGGGTAATGCTTAGAGATTATTTATGGTTCAATAGATCATTCATGACTAGAGAAGCAGAGTGTTTAAGAACCAAGAGCAGGGGAGAGGTGATTGCCAAAAACGGGACATGGCAGAAAGTATGTCATTGGAATAGATTAGATTTGATTCGGTTTTTATACCATGGTTCATTTAGTTTACCAATTGATCAGTTTCAAAAATCAGTCGAGACAACTACAAGAAGAGATGACAGTAACGAACAATTCAATACTCCTACTGATGTGTTAACTCCAAATGGTGAGTACACAATCTCGAGTCCTTCAGGTATCTACTTGATTGAATATATTGTAAATGATTTGGCCAGATATCATACAGCATATTACCCCCAAGCTTACGGTGGCCAAGGTCTTCAACATAAAGTCAAATTAAACTATAACTCTTGCTACAACTTATTACAAAGGAATAGCAAAGACGCCAACGAGAATTTTGACGTCAAGATCTTATCATTAGATGGAGAAAAGACTTTGAAGAATTTCAAAAAGGTATGTACTCAAGATAAATCAAAATTTGTCACAGGTGATTTTGGATTCAATAGAGGAAATATCACTGCTTTTAAAGGTGAGCTATTGGGAAGTGCCAAGGGAGAAGAAAAGATTATAGGAATTGACATTAAATCTATTTCTAAGGTAAGAGTTTATCATGGTGGAGCTCTTGATGGAATTGAATTTTTCCACCGGACTAGGCAGGTATCTCAAGATTCAGGGAATGCTCCAAAAGTACCCAAAAGAAATTATTTAAAATCATTGGGCGATAAGCTTGCAAAAGTATCTCTTGATTCGTCTCCAGGACGAATTGGAAATGAAAGGATTGGTAATTCTACGAACAATTATACTGATTTTGACTTGAATGAGGGAGAATTCATTAATAAATTTAACTTCAGATGTGGTCAATGGATGGATGCCGTTCAAATAATCACCAACACAGGTAGGATTTCACCAATTCTTGGGAATGCCAAGGGTGGCCATGGTGTTGTCGTTGAAGCTCCTGGTAAAGAATATACTATAGTAGGATTTTATGGATACACTGGACTGTGGATGGATGGAATAGGATTATTATATTCCAGTGATATTTAAAATCAATAAGACTTATAACTCGTTTGTGTATATATTATTGATCTTCTAATTGTCTTTCAAGAACTTTATCTTTCGCTCTATTATACTCTACTGGATACTTTTTGGCCACACCAACTTTTGAATGGGATGTAGAACGTAAAAATGATAATGCATAAGAACCTTTAGAAGGGCCATTTTTTAATTTGGCTATTCTTGATTCAATATTTGATAAGTTTCTTGTCATTTGGTCTACCTTGCTTATCAGATCATTTTGGATTCCAAAGTTATCATTATAAGCTTCTTGGAGTCGAGCCAACCCTTCCATTAGCTGTTGTTTCTTTTCTATTATACGCTGATTTTCGTTATTCAACTGACCACTTAACTGTGCCTGAACCACTAAGGATTTATCTAATTCCAATGAATCTAGAGCTTGCGATATGGTATTAGAGAAATATTGGGCATGATCTGTCAATGTACTTGTATATCCTATATTTTGTAGATGTTCTATATTTTCTTCATCACTTAATCCATATTCGTCAGTATCTGTAGAGTAAGAATCATCAGGTGGGATTCTGTCCAGCAGTATATTATCATTATTGACTTCGGTATGAATTGCTTCACCAGTAACAATACCATTACGAGGTTCAGTATCAATACCAATTGTGTCTTGAACTTCAGATTGACTAATTCTAGTCATACCATTTTTAATATTAACATCATTACTTCGTATACTCTGTGAATCTATTGTAACATCTGTCATGCTTTCCATGGTGTGTATAATTGATTAAGTAACGGATTTACAATCGTATGCGCAAATATAAAATCGTTCGCCGTTTTGATAACACAGATCGTTTCGAAAATCTCAACTATCATTACCATCAGCGTCTAATTCTTTGCCATCGATGTCATCCTTTCAGTTACAAAACTCGGATGTCTTGGCGAGATTGAAACCCTTTGGTATACTGTTTGAGAAATCATTGAGTGATTTGATCAAAGGAATAAGGTCCCATTCAAAAGAGTCTCCCGAAAGTTTACTGACGTTTTTGGATTCGGCCATTCTTGAATGTAAAAATGAATTGAATACAACCGACTTGGAAACAAAGGCAATGTCCATTCTCAAATTAACTTATCTTGAAATGTATGGATTTGATATGTCATGGTGTAACTTTCAAATCTTGGAAGTTATGTCTTCAACCAAATTCCAACAAAAGAGAATTGGATACTTAGCTGCCATACAAACTTTCAAAAACGAACAAGATTTATTGATCTTGGCTACCAATCAATTCAAAAAGGATTTGAATTCTCATAATCATATCGAAATCGGATTAGCGTTGAGTGGAATTGCAACTATTGTAACTCCCAATTTATCCAGAGATATTAATGATGATGTATTGAAGAAAATAAACCATACAAAACCTTACATCCGTAAAAAGGCGGTTTTGGCAATGCACAAGATCTTTTTACAATACCCCGATAGTTTAAGGTTGAATTTCCATAGGATCATTGAAAAATTGGAGGATGTAGATTTGGCTGTGGTAAGTGCTACGGTTAATGTGGTTTGTGAAATCTCAAAGAAGAATCCTCATATCTTCATCAATTACCTTCCTAGATTATTTGTCATTTTGGAAGATGCCAAAAATAATTGGTTGATTATCAGAATATTGAAATCTTTCCAAAGTATGTCACAGGTTGAACCTCGTATGAAGAAGAAAATTTTACCTACAATAGTGAACTTGTTGATGACCACTGAAGCTTCTTCATTGATTTATGAGTGTATTAATTGTATTTCCAATGGTCAAATGTTAAGTGCAACGTCTTCAAAAGATAAAGAAACTGCCCAATTTTGTATTAAGAAACTAATGCAATTTTTCTACACTTCCGACTCAAACTTGAAATTTGTTGGTTTGATAGCGTTAATTAATATTTTGAAAGTGTTTCCCGTATTTGTTCAAAATCTTGAAGGTGTATCAGAAGTTATCATGGATTGTCTTACCGACCGGGATTTAATTATCAAAAGAAAAGCTCTAGAAGTTTGTCATTATTTGGTGACAGAAGATAACATTGCTGAAATCATTAAAGTTTTACTACTTCAATTGATACCTAGTGAAGAAAATCCAGTTCCAGATTCATTAAAACAAGAAGTAACCATGAAAATACTTTCCATCACAACCCTGGAAAATTATGCGAACATTCCTAATTTCAAATGGTATGTTGCAGTATTAAAGGATATCATAAATTTGACTTTACTTCCAATCAATTCGTCAGCAAGCACTTCCTCAGTATCTCACTCTACTGCCAATTTGATAGCTGCCGAAATTGGAAAAGAATTCAAGAATTTGGCAATCAAAGTACCATCTATTAGACCAATCATTCTCAATAAAGTTATTATAGATTCAATTCAAGATTTAAGACTTTTAGAAACTTGTCCTTATTTACTCAAAGACTTCTATTGGATAATGGGTGAATATATTGGTGAAATTTTCACGTCGAATGATGACAGTGATGATGATGACGAGGAAGATGATGAGAATTCAGACCAGGTCTTAGGTGCTGACAACACTTTGATACTCGGTTTAGGTAAAAAAATTACATTATTAAATACAATAGTGAATGGTAAGATTGACAAGATATTGAATTTATCTACTAATGTGAATTTTCCTATCTCAAACAAATTAAGTAATCTTGATAACACTGAAGTTTTGATTGTGCTTATACAAGCATTAGTGAAGCTATTCAGTGGAATTGTGACTGATTACATCAAAGCATACTCTAGAGATGGAAAATTACAAAAGGATACATTTTCCCAATTAGCATATTATCTTTACAAGACTATTGGATTCCTCAATAATTGGGAAAGTCATTCAAATTACGAGGTACAAGAAAGATCATTATCTTGGTTAGAGTTCTTAAAGGTTCTTCTTGAAGCAATGACTCAAGGTGATCTTGGAGAGATAAATCGTTTGAATGCTGAAGAAATTGAATATTACAAGGTAATTATGGCAAAGAAGTCCAAATCAAACGTGAACACCGAAAGCGACGATCAGGATGATGATGAAGATGAAGATGATGATGATGATGACGATGAAGGTAGCTCAGATGAAGACAGCTCAGATGAAAGCGAAGTTGGATATGATGATCTTCCATCTGAAAATGAAGAAGATAGGGCTGAAACTTCCAACTTGTTTGATACTGACCTTGAGATGAAGAGCAATCCCTTTGCTGTTGATATAGTTCAAGCCGAATTTGTACCTGCTGCAACTCAAGAATTGGAACTGGATCAAAAAGCTTTACCTGTCTTATTGTCTCATATTTTACCTTCATTTTTCAAATGTTATCAATTGAACCCCATTGCAAAGAATGCTCAACGTAAAATCCCGTTACCTGAAGATTTGGATCTAGAAACTGAAATCAACTCTCCTCCATTCAATACTTTCTGTGATAGCGATAACGAAAGTGAAGAGCCAGAGTATAATTTATTCCTTACGGATTCAGAAGTTGATAATGATAATATCGAGGTGGTATCATCGAAGTTAACCAGCGATGATGGTGAAGAGGATATCCGTAAGAAGCGGGAGAGATTGGAAAGACTAAAAGATGATCCATATTATATCACTACTAGTTCAAAGAAACTGAAATCAAAATCATCAAAACTTTTGTTGGATGACAATAACGGTAATTCAGATGTGAGCGAAAGGGCGTCTATTTATTCGGAGCCAAAGGAACCAAAAAAGAAAAAGAAGTTACCAAAGAAACTCAAGAAAGAGAAAGTTGTGATTTTATCTGAGGAAACTGTTGATGGCTCAAATGAACCAGTAGAAGAAGAAGAAGCCATACCAGAAAAGAAAAAGAAACGAAACGTGTTGAGGATCGACTCATCTAATCTTGACAATTTCGAATTGAACTCAACATCCCAATCGGATGATCCAAATTCAACAGCAACAAAGGAATTCGAATACAATGTCGACTTAGATGATTTGAGAAAGAAACTTGCAGCAACTTCCGTTCAGGAAGAGAAAAAGAAGTCAAAAAAGTCTTCTAAGGAAGGAAGAAAATCAAAAATGACAAAGAAAGAGGTTGGAGTAAATGGACAACAAAACGAAACTATAAAGGAGGGTAAGGATCGTACCGAGCCAAATTGTTCAGTGATACCTGTATCCAAAACAAAGAAACCTAAAAAAAAGAAAAAGGCGGTCATAATTGAATAGAGAAAACACCTGAATACATTTTGATTTGAACTTGTACATTTTTAGATAATAAGATTAAAAAAAGTATCTGAATATAAGTAGAGAGATCTGATTAATCTTTTGAAATTAGTGGAGTGTCTTCAGCAATGAGTTCGACATCTCCCTCACTCGATTCTTCTGTAGGTTGCGAGTTTGGGACTGCAGGCTTTTCAATTGAAGTACCAGGCAACTTGGAATATCCGACTTCTTTAATAGCCTCCATCATAGTTTCTCTCACTTTTAAAGCAAAAGCAGTTACATCTTCATTGGTCACCAAATCATCCACAGGCATAGGAGGCAAGACCTTAACAGTAACTTCACCCCTATTAAAGATTTTGCGCTTAGCATTGAAGATATTAGAAGTATTGCTAATAACCAAGGGTACGACAGGTATACCTGCTTGTTTTGCTAAGTGAAAAGCCCCTTTCTTGAAGGCCAAAAAATCTAAGGATTCTATTCCAGATCTAGTTCCTTCTGGAAAAATATATAAGGCACGGTTATCCTTCTTTAAGGAATGTAAAGCGGTCAATAATACTTTTCTGGCTTTTTCACCATTGTTTCTATCTAAGAAGAAGGTACCAGAAAGGTACATGAACCACCCTAAAAATGGGATATATTTCAAGGATTTCTTTCCAGTAATCGTGAAACCTGGTTGGAAAACCTTACCCAACACCAAGACATCCAAGGCTGACTGATGGTTTGATACATAGATAGCAGGACTGCTATGCAAATATTTTTCATCGATGACTTTTACTTTAACTCCCAAGATGGCTGAAAACAGATGGTAGAAAGCTCTTGCGACGGTATATTGGGCAAATTCGATCTTATTGATGAGTCTTAAAAAGATGGAGGCTATCACTCCATAGAGTCCACACCCAGCAAGTAAAGAGCCAAAAACGACCGATTTAAGATAGAATTTTAAGCTTTGAAATATAGAAGTCATTTTCTAGTTAGCTAGATGTGTTTTAAAATAGCCTTTATGAATTCAGAGGAGTATCACAGGAGTCAAAACCAATGGAAATAATTGATCCACACACGTAGCCTACTAAATGTGCATGATAATTTGATTACTTTAAAGCTATACATAAAATCTAACACAAAAACATATCTTGGATACACATTTCATAAAGCTTTGATGGCTTTGATAGCAGTAGAGGCTGCTGACTGTGGGTTGACTCCCGTGATCAATTTTCCATCAGCATGAACAAAATCAACAAATGGGCCTGGAGGTGAAATATATTTGGCACCCAATTTAGCTGCTAATTTTTCAATAGAAACGACGCCTTCGTCTTCCATTATGGTGTCAACAGCAAGAAACTTTTCCCCTTCATCAGTGAAACCAGTAATCGACTTGCCCTCAATCAATGGTTTGCCGGTCTTGGTATCGAATAATCCATCGAAGATAGCTGGCCCATGACAAAGTGCGGCGATAACCCCACCTTTGGACCAAATCACCTGTGCGAGTTTTTGCAATCCAGTAGCAGTAGGAAAGTCAAAAAGTGTACCATGGCCCCCGGCAGCAAAGAATATAGAGTAATCTTTGGGGTCTACATAAGAGGCTTTCTTGACATTTTTGATGGTCACCGAGAACTCCGAATGTTTGTTCAAAAAGATATTTTTGATATCCCCATCCAAGAATTCATCACTGGTGGATTTATCGTCAATACCATAGGTACCTGTTTCCGAAACAAAATCCACTTCTAAACCTTGACCCCTGAAGACTTCAAATGGATGAATTGCTTCAGAAGCAAACAATCCAGTTTTGGACCCATCTGGATAAAACGGTTCATTGTAAGATGTGATAGCAATTAATACTTTTGACATGATAATGTTGGCTAACTTTAATAATCGGATTTATACTTCTGATTGTTGGTTAAGTAGCCTAATGCTACATTTGGGGGATTATCCGAATATTTATAAGCTAGACGTGGAGTGATCGCAACTATAAGTCCAAGTCTGCTTATAGTGTGACGTCCTTTTGGCCAACGAATTTTACCTTTCAGAGGGTTGAGTCGATTATCCATACCTTAATTTTGGTCTTTCGAGGCGTAAAAATTACAGTTCCTAAATAGCACAAAAAAATGTTGCTTGCTTGCTTCGGGTTCTATATGTTCTAGTACATTCATTGGAAGAATATATATATATTTACATATATAATACGTGTATACTATAAAGCTTCGTGCAATTTCGTAACAAGAATCGCTTGATAATTGCTCGGAGAATCTCGTTGTGTTGTTCACTTGTTGATGAATCAAGTATGTACAATATTTGGTTTCTATAACCATTGTCATCTATTCAGGAGCCGTTGTGAGATGTAGTTTGATTATGTAGCAGCTTCGATTTCTTTTGGCTTCTCAGTGTAGTGATGCTTGACCCATCTGAAACCCTGACCTAATTGTGCAATTTCATTAACAAAATGACAACCAAATAATAAATAGTTTTGAGGAGTAACAGCCATGGAGTATCTCATGAAAACCAAAGAATAACCAATCAATGAAAAGGTCATTGGTCCACTTATTAAATCAGCATCTTTCTTCAAGTCCATCATTGCGGCAACCGGGATACCGAAGTTTGAAACTGGTCCCCAGAAATGGGTTGTACAAACATATCTTAATGATTGTTTAGAAAACAAGAAATCAGTAAACTTCTTAAACCCTGACATGATGAAAATGAAATGATTTATGTATCTGCTTGATGCCGTCAATTAATTATTCGTTGAATATTCCGGTTTGTTGAGATCCGCAAATGACACGTGATGTATCACGTGACTACTGGTAACAGGTTATATATATATATATATGTATATATTGCTGCAAATGTTTTTGTTCTATGCATAAGTAACAAAAAACTATCTTTATATTATATTGGTGTTATTTTACAGAATGTCTAATCCATATTTTTCTATATACACGAAACCATTCATTGAAGGGGTTCAAGGGGTTCTCAAATAAAAAAATGTTCACGTATTGTTTTCCAATTATTGTGGACCAGGAGAAGGAGGAGGAGGAGGTGGGTGTTGGTGCTGTTGCTGACCATGCAGCAGGTTCCTTATCTGAGAATCTACCTGGTCAACTCCTTGACCTTTCTCAAGTTGTCCATGAGATAGATTAGACGCAAACTGCTGGTGTTGATTTGGATGGTGTTGGTCAGGAACAAAATTATTCCGAATTGAATGATATCCCAGATCGGCTGGTATAGTTTGATTTTGGAATCCAGAATTTTGTTGATTGCCATATGACAGATCAAAAATGAATGTGTTCGATACAACGGGTGCCACGTGAGGAAAACCGTGTACCGTATGGCGACTGTTACTTTGTTGCAGGGCTTGCTGATGTGGATCTTGATGTTGCTGATGTGGATCTTGATGTTGCTGATGTGGATGTTGATGTTGATGTTGATGGTGATGATGAAGATGATGTTGTGTTCGTTGTGCTTGTTGTTCTTGTAGTTCTTGTAGTTCTTCTTCTTGTTGTTGTTGTTGCTGTTGTTGTTGATGAGAAGAGCTAGAGCCAACGTTCCATGAATTGGTGAAGGACAGAATACTTGATCCACCAACATCAATTTGTTGAACGTTATACATATCATTCACATGCCCCGAAGGTAAGTGAATTGGGTGAGGTTTTTCAAGTTCGCCTTGTCTAGTCCCAGACTTTTGCCCTTCAGATAACTTAGAACGATTGGGCATGAACTGGTGTTTTGGACCGGCTCTATGCCCTAGCCAATTTGATTGACTCGCATTATCTTTTCCTCGACTAAATGGTCCATCATCGCTAGGAGAACTTAAATAGTAAGGTAAATTATCTGGATTGGTTATCCAAAAGGGATCATTTAAGTTGAATCCATAATATTGAGATATATCAGGTTGATTAGGGTCATTTATTTGATTATTCATATCATCCACTGATGAAGGACGCTCTCGATTGACAGGCAAAGAGATATTTGTTTGTTCTGACATTCCTGACTCAAAATTTTGTCTGGAGTTTTCCCTCTTTTTAAATTCTTTTATTTTTTCTGACTTTAACTTCTCTTGACGTTCGTAGATCAACTTGATGTAGCTCAATATCTTATTGATGAGATACACAATATTGGAAGACCACAAGCGCGTTATTGAGTTCAAAACCCCCGATATTCTTCTATCAAAGTTGAGCAATGAATTGAAGTTCAATTCTAGCAATCTCAAAAATTCAGTGTTTATCAATGTATCTTTTTGATCACCATTTTTTACGAACTCATTGAATTTATAATGTAAAAATGTGAAGACAACAATTATACCTTGATAAATGAAGGTATTAAGGAATGGGAAATGGGTTCTAAATAGCTTACCAAACTTAATGCTTGCATACATCTTTTGATCAAACTGTGATAAATGGCGACGTCCGCCTTCTGCTTGATTGAGTTTTTCAGAAGTAGATGATGTGTCTTCTGGATCGGAATTGGTTATTGGGATCAGATTCACTTCATCTTCATATTTAATGTTTGACTTTTTCGTATTCAAGTTTTGATGTTCAAAATATTTTTCAATGAATATATTAAGGAAATTCTCGATGAAATAGTTCAATAGTTCTAGAAATTTCAAGATTGAATTGACCAAGTTTTTGATTATTAAATCATACTCTTCGATTTTGTCAAATTTATTAACGAATGGTTCGAACAATTTGGCTTTGTTAATGTGTAAGATGATTAAGTCAACCATGATATTTGTTTTATCAACTTTAAATGAATCCTTCAATTCAAGGGATCCAAAATCTTTATCTTCATTATCGCTTGCGTAATCGTTACTAAAAAACCATTCCGCCATTTCTATTTCTTGTTCAAATTTGGTGTTAAGCTGTAGCAAATTATCAATATTGAAGTCTATCATGAAATTTTCAATTAGCATTGAGTTTGACAACCGAAGACATTCACTAAGACCTATTTTCATAACTATATGTGTCTTATTTTTCACAAATTCAACAGCAGATTGATTATCATTTGTAGACGTGCTTCTCAAAACTGTTGAGTTCACTTGGATTGAAATGGGATTTGGTCTACCCAAAATGGAACAAATTTGACCAGTGAGATTTTTCAAAGCGTAGAATACTTTGAATCTTTCAATGTCAGTTTCTTCGTCATCGGCTTCGTCAAATTCGTCTTCGTCCTTTTCCTTGCCTGACTTCTGATCGGAGCTCAAATCTGTTTTATTTTTATTGTTACCTGTGCTATTCAGTTTTGAAATTTTTGAAATTGAGTTTATCGTTCTAAAGCGACCCATTACATGTAAACCAATTGCATAAGCAATTGAACAGGCATGAAACATCATTGACCAACATTCTTCATATCTTTGCTCAATAAAGTACCATTCTGCACAAAGTATATAGGCTTGAACTGTAAGAACAGACTCATTAATAAGGTTATGTCTCAACTTTTCAAAGTTGTGATATAAGATATCCTTAGTTATGAAATTCTTGAATTTATTAAGAGAATTAATTTCATGCGGGGGAATTAATCCTAGTTCACTGAATTCCGTCGGCGTGAGCTTTTGGATGGACATTAATAAAATCATGTAAAGCAATAATAAATCGTCGTCAAATTCCCATTCTTTGTCTTTGAATGTTTGATAACTGGTAAGAAAAGCCATAACTTTTGGTCTACTTATAAAGCTTTCATAATACTTATTATTGTCAAAAAATAGTTCAGCTAACTTGACAATAATATTGAAGTTAAACTTTATCAAATCATGTGAGGTCAAAGAATCCGAACTCATATCTGGGTCTTCCAACTTAAGTAGAGACCATAAGAGAACGGGAAGTCGCTTTTTAGATAAACTTTGGTCAACCAAACTACTAGATTTGTAGTGATCTGAGTTTGCAGAATCCTCATTATATCTGTCATCTGTGGAGAACTTTGAATCTGAAGAGACAGTGGAATTTGGAATCATAGGATCAGATACTTCATATTTAGATCTTTTGGAAGGATGTGAATTGTTCAAGGTGTCATTCGAGGAAGAGCTATCAAGACGTCTTACTTCGCCTGATGTACTTGGTGGTTTTTGCAGCTCTATTTTTGGTTTGGCTTGTTGCTCAGAACGGTGATTATCGTCATTGGAGCTAGATGTTTGTTGTTTCAATGTTTCTATCATAAATGCTGAAGATTGAGGACCATAGTACTTCTCACCAGTCTCAGTAGTTTCTCCTGAAATTTTGAAATTTTGATTCTTAGAATCCAATGTGCTTTGAGAATTGTTGCCTCTTAATTTTGAGATTTTGGATTTCAAATCTATGTTGACTTGGTTCAAAGACTGATTTTCATGTCTTAAATTGTCTAATTCAAATTTCAATTTTGAATAATCAGAGCCCATTGATGCACTGGGACGACTATCTGAAGATGGACGACCTTGGTCGGAATATTTATAGGCACTTGAATTAGACACGGAACTGGAGTTAAAGTGATCACTATCATCGAATCTTTTGCGGTCAAAAAGACTTTTTTCATTGTCATTATTATTGGAAGAGCTCCATCGAAAATCAAGGTCATGGTCATTTTCGTGGTCATGGTCATAGCGTTCGTTTTCATGGTCTTCTAAGCTTGCATCTTCTAGATCTTCATCATAGATTTTTATATTACGGAAAGTGGAGGGGAATTGGCACGGAATAGACCTTCTTATGCACTGATTGCATGGTTTTTTTTTATTACATTTGATCTTCTTTCGACGACAAGAAACACAAGATATGGGAAACACTTCGGCCATGTTATTAAGCAAGCAGGAAATCTCAAATGTTGTAGATCTTGTTCTCAATTATAAGTGATAATCACAATAAACAAAACAAAAAAATGAATGCAAATATGAATGTTCAATGAAAAATAGTATAATACAAACTTTACTCTTAATTCATGCTTTGAGTTAAGATGAAGGATGTGATGAAATTATGGAATGGGGAAATCCGCCACTCGATTCTATTAAAGTGTTGAGGTAATTAGTGATGTGATAATTAAGTTTTGGTGGGGAGTACTAAAAAATAGGGTCCCACTTGAATTCTTATGGGAGTGATTTTAGTGAAATTAAATGGAATTCCGGGGTGGGGCAGGGGTTATTCAGACTTTATATTTTTTTCTTCAATTTATATGGTGAAGATTATTCAAGGTTTTCGAATAAATATAGTATCTTTAAACGGTTTAAATTAGGTGGATTTGATAACTTTGATACTAATCCGGATACATTTAAGTTTTTTTTGTTTGAATTTATTCGACTAAATTAATTTAAATCCGATATGAAAGTGATAAGTAGAATTGTAAAAATTGGAACGTTATATTTTATAAGTTGTATGGGAAATGTGTGATTATATAACAATGATAGAATAAATTCAAAGTAAAACAAAAGGCGGACTTCGACAAAAATATTACGAGCCATTAAGTTTGAAGTTTGGTACCTAAGTTTAAAGTATATAGTATTATTTAAGTACTAGACATTATTAATGACCCTATAGTTGATATAGCAGGTTAATTAAAAAGTCAAAAAATAAAAAATAGCTTCAAAATGGCTCCAAATTTACTTGAATATAGCTTTAAAATAGATCCAGAGCTACAGATCAAAGCCTTATCAGCATAGTCAGAAGTCACGAAAGTAAACTTAGTGTGGTCAGGAAAAAAAGAAATGAGTAGTGTTAAGGCGTCCACGGAAGTCCGATGTTGTATCTCAAAGAAATTCGCAGGATTTCTAGGTAGGATACAATTTTGATCGAAGCATAAGATGTCATTAAGAAGTAACAAAACTACATGTGCATAAGAATGCTTACACTAACACAAGCAGTAAATGCAAAGTATTTGTTCTTTAAAATAAATATTAAGGAAGCACCGCCACATCATCTGCAGCACAAACAAATCGTTCTCGGAAGCAGCGGTCAGACTACAGTAAGTCATCATCTTAGTCTAAATTCATGATTGTCTGAGACCACACAAGAATATTATCCAAATTTTATATGAAGCAACCTATAAAATACATGAAAAGCTTGAAGCAAATCGGATTATTCAGATCTAAAAACAAAGCTCCGAGGTATTAAAAGCAACCATAACGGTTAACCCACATGCATGGTGAAGGATTGCTTTCATAGATCGGTCTAATTTTGCAAATTGTAACGGTTTAAGTTACGAATCTCTTTGGTTAGTCCACAAAAATTAGCATAAATGTATGAGATCAAAAAAATATCGTACAGCAAGCATTATAGCCTAATATTTTATATCTTTGCCACAATGAGAAGACCAAGAAACTTGCATTTATATGCAACCTTTGTTTCCGCATATGTACATTCTTTCAGCACATGTCCCATCCCATCTAGTAAAATATTTACTCTGCATGTCAAATTGATGATGAAATCTGACGTCATACGTGGGGTTTCACAGCAATCTTTGGACCCAGATGGTCACATGACATTACTTATGATGTATTAGCTAGGTTGCAACGACAATTAAGCTTCCGTTTGGTCAGTTAGCAACGGAGTAGTCAAGCGCACGACTTTGTTTTCTTATCTTATCTCTATTTTTTATGAACCGATGAACAAATACCCATTCATATTGTCATCAAATCCTACTTTCTCTGTATCAAGTTTTGGTTCTTTTTACATGATAAAGGAACCTTATTACCACCCAAAGTCCACAAACTCTGATATCAAGCCCTTAAGTGGAAAATGTTACTCATTAGTACCTCATAATCTACCCTACATCTCTGCTAAGACTCTTTTACAGCCACCCGATTTTGTTTTGTCCGCAACCCCATCAGCATCCCTTTTTGCAAAAAACACTCGAATCAGGCTCAGAACTAACTCAATTGAACCATATTATGTCAAGTCAAAACGGTTTGGTTCTTTACCACCCGCTATTACTGGCCCTTACACCTTTAGATTTGGAGATGATCATTTGAATGATGAAGAATGTGCTATTGTTTCAGATGACGAAGATTGCTTAGATGACGCCTATCTCGGAAACACCATAATGGTACCACCGCTGTCTCATACTAGCTTATCAAGAAAGATCTCTGATAATTATTCTAATTCGGTTGACTCCGATAGCGACCTCGATGATGAAGATCTGGAGTTGCAAACTTCGTATGGAACGACCCAAAATACAGCTACTCCTCAATTTGTCAAATATCCAAACACCCTGCTTCCCCATGTTTATGATCTAAATGAAATCAATAGTATGTTGCTAAGCAAATCTGACAATCCTAATGTGTTAATGAATCCAATTGCAAGACAAGTATCGCACAAACTACTAGCTCCAACCATTGAAATAAACCAAGGAGTTAGCGACGCTTATGATGGTAAAATATCAAAAGTAAATGGTACCAGAGACGACTTTGACTATCCTACCATGAAAGAATTTTTAATATAAAGTGAATTGAGTAATTCTATGAATATTTGAATATATGTAAACTTGTAGTATAAAAGTCACGTGACGTGCTTACACCGATTTTAGCAGATCTAAAGATGATCATCACAGAAGTAAATCAGACAATATATACATCACTAAGGATGGACTTTGTATATGCACCACCTCCTCCACCGCCCAAGAAAAGATCACAATCTCCTGAAAAGGATACATATGTGAATTTAAATAATCGAAACTCAAATAATATAAAGCCTCTTACCAAATGGGATCCTTCAAATAATAATACGAACAATTCAACTACAAGCAATAATCCAATGTTTTTAAATTTACCCACACATTTACCCAATGACGGGCCATCAGTCACCCCTAACATTAACACTGAACCAGAAGAGTTGGAAACTGGGGATTTAGGAGATGAAGCGAACGTCCCAAACACAGCATCAAAAACTGCAGTATTCATTCAAGGTACTAATATCACATTACAAACAGAAGAAGATATACAGAAATGGATCGAAGAGAGAAAGAAGAAATGGCCATCTAAAAAGAATGTGGAACAGAAACAAGAAGAACAAATAAAGAAAGATCCCCCCAGGAATAGTACTCAAATAGAATCTCCAAAGAGAAAGAAAGCAAAGAACATATGTAAGTTCTTTCAACAGCATAAGCATTGCAAATTTGGAAACAAATGTAAGAATGTCCATGAGGCTTCTAATTCGCAAAGTTCCATTACTTCAAGCAAAGAAGACCATTCTTCAACTCACAATAGAAAGACTGTAAATGGAATATCAGTTCTTATTCCTAAATTGTATTCCAAAAGAGATATCAACCCTTCCAATACGAAACCTTCTTTGTTCAAGAATTTAGTTATGAAGGAACAATATGTACATGAAAACTCCTTGATTTTGGATTTGGTCAAATATATGGACCAGCAAGGACTTTTGAATCATGATGTCATGCAAAAGGAAAATAAGATTGAAGAATAACAAAAGCTACTAATACAAAGGTGTAAATTCAGATGACAATAACTGATATCTAAATAGTGAATCCATATTTGTGTTACATACATAAGTTAGTGAATATCAATAGAGATCACCATCATAATTTTTAGTAGCATCCAACATAATACTACATTGTTTAGCAATATCTCCCAATTTACCAAGAACCACTTCATTTCCCTCAACAAACCCATAAATCGAATACCCAATACCAACGTCTTTACAAAAATCAATCACATACGGTTGAGCCTTTCTCAAATTATGTCTTGGTAACCTTGGAAACAAATGGTGGATTGTTTGAAATTGTAAACCTCCGTGGAAGAAGTCCAACCATTCAGGACAATCGACATCCATAGTAGTTCGGATCTGTCTCGAAGGGAATGATTCACTGACACCCAAATCTGAAGTAGACATAGCAAAGTGGGATAAAGTGATTTGAACATGTACTATCATGGTAGCAACATGACTTACAATAACATAATTGAATCTATTCCAACCGCCTTCGATAGACTTGAAAACCAATAAGTAAAAGAACCAGTAAAAAAAGAAAGACAATCCAACAAGCTCAAAGTATCTGAACCAAGCTGCTTTGCCGTGTCTCGGACCCTCACCATAAATCAAATGAGTCCATGATAAACGATATAAGTTGAATCTTCCGAAACATAAAATTGGATAGTACAAGAATTTTTGAAGCGGAATTGTTAATCTTGCCACAGCATCGAAATCCAACACTTTTTCATAATAAGTAGAGTAGACGTTTTCAAAAAGACGTACACTGACTGCAAAAAATGGTAAATGCTGAATATCCGGATCATGAACTGGATCATTAGTGATTAAATGATGGACATTGTGATTTCTCTTCCACCATCCCAAACTCAACCCACCAAACCAGTCAGCAATTACCATTCCGAAAATATTATCAAGTTGGTAATTGTGAGTGATTGAAACATGGCCAGCATCGTGGGCTATAAATGTCATTTGATGCCATGCCATACCCATTATAATGGCACTTAGTGTTAATTGATTAATCTTAAAGAACGAAAAGGAATAAAGGAATAAACTACTAATTTTGATGAGCTCTCTGACATATGACCAATAATCGCATTCATAAAGTCTACTATCGATGACTTTTTTATGGAGTTCAGTGTACTTCGATCTTAGTTTTTCTTGAGTGTCATAGTCCAAAGATGGCAATTGATCGGTATCTTGAAGAGCCAAACCATTATCGAAAGACTTCACGCCTAACTTCGGATCCTTAATTATCGACTTTGGGTCACTAATAGGGAATACCAAATCTTTGTTCGTATCAGTGATCATTACATTTTGGGGTACTATTGGTTGGACATCACGTTTAGGAAATCCCAAACCTTTATATGGAGTAGAAGCTTTCTCTAACACAACAAATGACGAAGAAGATGAAGAAGAAGATGATGAAGTATCATTTACTTCTTTGGAAGTAGTAGTGACATTGTTAGATTTCTCAGCGAAAGCGGATTTACCGGAGTAGATTCCACCTTGGATCGGAGGCAATAAGTTGTCCCAATGATAGTTAATTTCCCCCACTTTCCATTTAGTAAACGATTGTACTGACTCAAGACTATGATACGCGATCATTTCATCGGTAGCATCTCGACCGATCATATGATATACAGCCTTCTCTCCACCAGGATGTTTGGAAAGCCATGACGTCAAGTTCAAGACATAATTCTTATATATGACAATAGCCTTTCCTTGACTTATCAAACCAATGACCTCATCTCTAGCTAAGATCTTGCATGCCATACTTTTTGGATCGCTGAAAAGAAGTTGGTTATGTTTAGAATGCAACACGGGTCTGCAGAAAATTCAAGGTCGCATCATTTTAAGGACGACATAATGCATAACAAGGCTATGTAAATGGTGGTGTGAGCATACATTATATTTGGAAGTTGAACACAAATTGAAAACATACGTTTTATTTACAATCAAAATAGTAGTTCAAGTATGTAACAGTAATATCAAGGTAGACAATATAGAAGTTTATACTTTATTTTTGAACAGCTAAAAAAGAGGGGAAAATCATCGATTAACATAAAGTAGTTGACACTAGACATCCCCCTAGTGGCTTTCATAACTCTAATCTTTGTATGCACATTAAAAGATAATTTCCAAAAGCTTATACGAGATAGGTACAACGATTGGAATGAAGAAATTGTCATTCATAGAAGATACACCCTCTAAGAGTCCGCTTAAGATCAATGCAACAAGTACATTTTCCCAATTTGTGATAGAAGTATAGGTACTGGCGAAATTTTGAGTCAAGTATGAGTCAATGAGATAGAAACTGAAGAAATTCACAAGAACAAATGCTACAGTGCCTTGTATTGATTTATCACTGCCTTTCCACTTGAAAGTACCGAATTTCTTACCAATAATCGAAGCCATGGCATCACCCAATCCCAAAGAAACAAGACCCATGTATCTTACGATAGTAACTTCTCCACAACTGTAGTCATAGATAATTGGAATTGTAATTCCTGATAATAAGAAGATATAAGACAAGTTCAATGGACCTCTTAAATCTTTGAAGTCTTGGAATTTGATCAACTTATTAAAGAAGTATTTCCCAATAAAAGTGAATTGATTGAATCTGGTTGATTCCACCAATATGAAGATGATGATTCCTCCTAGTAAACAAATCAAAGTAAATTCAGTTTTCTCAACCAAAGCTTGAGGATACACAAGCAAAATCAACAATACAGTAAAATGCCAGATCTTTCTTCTTGTGTTAAGAGTCATACGATCAACATTGTAGAACACTGTTGGAATGACAATTGATAAGACACCAATCCATACTTTGACAAGCTTATAGTGTAATTCGTCTTCGATAATGTAGTTATATAACCACACAATAGCATTCTCATTGAGAACGTATTGCAATTGGAAAATGGTTAAAAAGTAAAAAGATACGGCAAACAAAACCAACGTGACCATACTTGGAAGTAAGTTGAAAAGCGGATAAGCAAGTAGAAAAACTATAATCAAACTAATCACCAACTTTTGAAAGATAACCAAAGGAAGAATACTGGAATGTACATTAACATTGAAAAGTAAATTCGTGAGTAAAACTGTAATCAATTGGATTTCAGATCTCTTCAAAGTCTTGTTATATTCCGAATCTGGCTCGACTTGTTCATCAGTAGAACCAGCTTCAGTTTTAACATTACCTTCATTAATGTAACTTAATACATATTGCAAGAACATATGAACGAAACCAATTTGAGCATATGTAAAGGTATCCCATTTTGGGTTTTCATTGTAGATTTCAAAGAAAACCACACTTGAAAGAAGTCTAAAGATTGGGTTTAATCTGTCGATGATAAAGTAGTTCAAAGATAAGTTTATCATTAAGAATTCAGGGTGTAAAATATTGAATAATACTGGCAAAAGAACACAGTAGAAATAGTTGAAGTCAGGTAAACGTTTCCTTTCTTGAGAAGTGGCTTTGACGTAGCTGAAACCAATACCAATTACAACCCCCAAACTATTGAAGCCGATAACTGGCAAATTGTCGACCAACAGATCGATTTTTTCTCTTGAAAGATATACCACCTCCAAAATGTATCCAAATACCAGCAATTGCACGAATGAAAGAAGGGATAAATGGGCATTCAAGAAGTCCTGAACAATGTAGATGACTTTCAATGGAAGAATAGCATTTTTGATATCATCTTCGTCTTCATCTACTTGGGTCTGGCCATCTTTGGCTTGTTTAACAGTGACATCTTCTACTTGGGAAGGCACAGGCTCATCACCAGTTGATGAATCTTGAGTTTGGAAAATACTGGCGGTTGATCTGCTTGTCACTGATGGTTCAGCTGCCTGAGGTTTGGAACTTCTGGCTTTCAGGGTAGTTTTCCTCGGAGGCATTTTTGATGTGTTAAACTATTTGGTAAACGTCACTTTTATGATAAAGAACGCCGTATTGAACTTTTTCGCAATGCACTCAGATTAGCACCAAAATGCCGAGTCCTACTAATGGGCCATGATACAGATCAGTGAGAAGCGGCACTAGTAGAGAGAAGTCAACACCAGAGAAAAATTACCAGTAGCTGAAAAACCACGAAAATTCTCTATACATATAGCTCTATCATGTATGTTGTTGTTGTAACATAAAGGGCTCTTAGTTTCATTAACTAAGTCTGCTTACGTAACCGTATCTAAGCAGGACTAATAGGACAATTTGGCCCATGGTCGTATTCGCACTGCATTGATTATGAGAACACATTCGAAATTTTACACCTACTGCATCTTGATCAAAAGTACGCGTCTTCGCTACACGGTTATATTTATCATATTTATGACATCTTGATTTCCACCAATTTCTACTTGATATCCAGCGCAATATGCACATTAAAAGAATCATTATTCAGGGGTTCAAGACCTACAAAAATACTACGGTCATAGATCTACTCTCTTCCCATCACAATGTGGTGGTGGGACGTAACGGATCAGGGAAATCGAACTTTTTTGCTGCAATCCGATTCGTGCTATCTGATGCCTATACACATATGACCAGAGAAGAAAGACAAGGATTGATACACGAAGGGTCAGGAACAGTAATGTCTGCGTATGTTGAGATCATCTTTGACAACACAGACGGAAGATTTCCCTTGAATAAAACAGAAATTTCTATCCGAAGAACCATTGGGTTAAAAAAAGATGATTATTCTTTAGAGGGAAGATCAGCCACAAGATCGGATATCATGAACATTTTAGAAAGTGCAGGATTCTCTCGATCAAATCCATACTATATTGTACCTCAAGGTAGAATTACCGCATTGACCAATTCCAAAGATGGTGAAAGATTAACCTTATTGAAGGAAGTTAGCGGTGCTACCGTTTTTGAAAACAAATTAAAAGAATCTATGAAAGAAATCAATAACTCCAATTATAAGCGTCAAAGAATCGACGAATCTTTAGCATCTATAGATGAAAGGCTCTCTGATTTACAAATCGAATCAGCAGACTTGAAAGAATACCAATCTTTGGAGAAGAACAAAAAAGTATTGGAATATAACTTATTTGATAGAGAATTCAATGACTTAAAAGATTCTATTGAAGATATTGATATCAAATATACTGATCTTTTGAATAACTCACAAACCGACTTGTCGGAACTTGATAAGAGAGAAAAGCTTTGTCAAGAATTATCTGAGACAATTAACAATCTAAAAATTTCTTTGAAAGTATTGAAATTAGAGAAAGAGCAATCTGATTTGGATCATAATCAAGTCTTAAAGTTAATTGCCGAAAAGGAAATTATCTTGAATGAAGTGAAAAGTAATTTTGATAGTTCTAAATTGAAATCTGGCGAGATTCAAAATCTCATTAACCACTACACCCAGTTGATAACAGAACATGAATCAAGTATTGGAAAATTTAAACCCGAATACAACGAATTAATATCTCAAGAAACCCAATATAAAGAAGAGTTAGCGACCTTAACTGCCAATCAAAGAGCCCTATATTCTAAACAAAATAGATTTCTGAAGTTCAATACGAAGCTGCAAAGAGATAACTGGTTGAACAAAGAAATTTCTTCCGTTAAAAAGAAGATTCAATCAAAAGATTTCGAAATCAACCAATTGAATTCTGAGATAAGAACACATAGATCAACTTTAGATGAGATAGAGAAGGAAATCCAAATCTTAAAAAATGATATTAATGACGAGTCCAATATCAATACAATAGCTGAGTTGAAAAAATCAATTGGGGAGCTAAAGGTCCAAATTAACGAATTAAACGATGAAAGAAAAAATGTGTGGCGTGATGAAATAAGACTAACTGGTGTTCGTGATTCTATTAACAATGACTTAAATAATGCTACCAATTTAGTCAACCAAACTATGGATAGGGCACAAGCACAAGGTCTCAATGCCGTCAAAGCTATCACAACTAAGTTGAATTTAACGGATAATGTTCATGGACCGTTGGCGGACTTATTCAACATTAATGAAAAGTATAAGACTGCAACTGAAGTAATTGCTGGAAATTCATTGTTTCATATTGTTGTGGATACTGATAAGACAGCTTCACTCATTATGGATGAATTGATAAGAACAAAATCAGGTAGAGCAACTTTCATGCCTTTGAATAGGTTGGCTGTCCAACCAGTTGAGTATCCTAATAGTAATGAACATCAATGCATTCCTTTGATTAGGAAATTGAAGTTCAATGATGAAAAAGTTGGAAAAGCCATCAAACAAGTGTTTGGTAAAACTATTGTCTGCCATGATTTGCAAAGTGGATCCGAATTGGCAAAGGCGTTTAATCTCTCTGCTATAACTTTAGATGGGGATAGAGCTGACACTAAAGGTGTTGTTACAGGGGGTTTCAGGGATTATACGAAATCTAGAATCGATGCATTGAAAGCACAAACAAGAAAGAAGAAAGATTTAGAAAGTACCGAAGAAGAGTTAAAGAACTGTGTAAAACAAATTGCTGACATAAACCAAAAGGTAACTTCATTGAATAGTGAGTTACAATTAAGTGTTCGGGACTTAGACAAATTACATAGTACACAAGAACCTAAAAAAATCAAATTGTCACAATTCACGAATAAGAAATTCAATTATGAACAAGAATTAAAGACGTCAAACTTCAATTTGGTTAATGCCAGGAATGCAAAGGCTAACTTAACTACTAGCTTAAAACAACACGAAGCAGAATTGAATTCTAGTTTCACCCAATCCTTGAGTGATGAAGAAACGGCGAAATTGAATGAAATTAACGAACAAGCTAGTAAGGTTGAAAGAAAACTAGATGAGATTGTCACCAAGATTTCGAATATTGAAACTAACATCTCGTCTTATGAATCAGAGTTGAATAGTAATTACAAACCATATTTGAACAAATTGTTGAAAGAACTCAATTCATTACAAGTGGACAACCCATCAGATACTACGGATATATTGGAGCTAGAGAACGAATTGAGGTCATTGAGTATTCAATTAGATTCCTCGGAATCAAGAAATCAAAAGGCTACTGACGAATTCAATCAAATCGCCGAAGAGATTGCCAGAAGTGAAGATACTCTACAAAAGGCAAATGATCAACAAATGTCTATTATCAAAAAATTGGAGAAATTTTCAAAGGTTTCGGAAAAGACTTTAAATAAGAAATCTATTTTGACAAACCGTTGTGATGAAATTCAAAAGAAAATCAGAGATTTGGGGGCATTACCGGAAGAAGCCTTCCAGGCAGCAAATTATGAGAAATTTGATTCAGATCAATTATTGAAAAAGTTGAATAAAGTTAATGAAAAATCAACCAAGTATTCGCATATCAATAAGAAAGCTTTGGAACAATTTCACACATTCACCAAACAAAGAGAAGATTTGGCCAAAAGAAGAGAAGAATTAGAAAAGTCACATGAAGCTATCGAGAACCTTATTAAGAGCTTGGAAACACAGAAGGATGAGGCAATTAGAAAAAGTTTTAAACAGGTTGCAAAAAGTTTCCATGAGATATTCGAGAAGCTTGTTCCATTAGGGGTTGGAAACTTGATTATGCAAAAGAGAAATGATACTACAATTCCAGCCACCAATGACACTGAAGAAATAATCAACGACGAGGTACAAGCAGAAGAGGAAATGGGTCTGGATGTCGAAATTAGAGATTCCGAAGCCAACATAGAGAATTATATTGGAGTGGCAATCTCTGTATCATTCAACTCCAAACATGATGATCAACAAAGAATCGAGCAATTATCGGGAGGACAGAAGTCCTTATGTGCTATAGCCCTTATCTTAGCTATTCAGAAGTGTGATCCAGCCCCATTCTATTTGTTTGATGAGATAGATGCAAATCTCGATACCCAATATAGAACCTCGGTAGCTGCGATGATCAACTCATTATCTAATAAAGCTCAATTTATCTGCACTACATTCAGGCCCGAGATGTTGCAAGTTGCGAATAAGTTTTATGGGGTTATGTTTAGTAATAAGGTAAGTACGGTATCTGAAATTAACCGAGAAGAAGCGATGACCTTCGTCGAGGGCCAACAACACAGGTAAGTGAAGAAAAAGTGCGCATGGGACTTGCTTTTTGGGGATACTGTGTTTTTTACATGTAAATCTTATTGTATACTATTATTAAATGTGATTAATATTAAAGAAAACAGGTAGTGACCGCTCGGAACTCAGCCCTGTCCAATGTGCTACGCGGCAAAAACTTTCAGATGTAGACGATGGTGGGGGCTTCTAATAATAGTGCGGCACGTGACGCATTCAAATTGTAAAGAAAGAGAAATGATGAAACGTTGAATGACCATTGTAAGAAGAGTAAATGATCTGCTTAGCCTGTTGTGGGTTAGGGGAATCCGAGAAGGTTTCATTTAAGTGCTTCTAAAAAAATATAAACAGTAACAGGATTATTTTGGTAGTAATGACAGCGTATTGGTATTGTGTCATTTCACCGCGGGATCAAATTGTTCATCATACTGGAACTAGGCTTCAATATATAAACAATCATTAGTTTTCTTTTACTACGTTAATTGACCAAACTTTTAAATGGTAAGTCTCGAGAGCCCGGACAATTGGATGTCGACATACTAACTGATACCAGTCTTACTATCAACAAGGTCCTCCTCCACAACAACAAGGTGGTTACTACCAACAAGGTCCACCACAAGGTGGCTACTACCAACAACAACAACAACCTATGTATGTCCAACAACAACCCCAAAAGGGTGGTGGTGGCTGTTGTTCTTCCTTCTGTGGCTGTTGTGCCGCCATCATCTGTTGTTGTTGTGCTGAAGAATGTCTTGAACTGTGTATGTAATCGGTTTAGGAGGATTTAGTGGATCACATCAGACCACAATAAAACAATAGTTTCTGGCTTTAAAGAAAATAAGTATTTAGAAAGCTCAATAGATTTGAATTTAAAAGTAATTTATTGTAAAAGAAAGTGTTTATTGAAACAAGGACGGTAATATATAAGAAATGCTTAGATTGCTACTTCCAAAAGAGTAAGGGCCGAACATCGATTGTGTTAGCAGCCGACAATTTAGTGTGCAGTGAATCCACCAGACGCATAGATGGTTTGACCGGTAATCCAAGTACCTTCTGTGACCAAGAATCTAACAATAGGGACAATATCGTTGACTTCGGTAAGTCTGCCGCCAAGACCAACGGTTTTGTAGAAGCCGATATCTTGGTCGGTTTCTTGACCGTATAAGAAAGGGGTATCCATTGGACCTGGTGCAACCGAATTGACGGAAATTCCTCTTTCGTGGAATTCCTTAGAAGCAGTCTTGGTATAGTATTCAACACCGGCCTTGGTACCTTGATAGGTAGCATAGAATGGAGTGTAAGCGGCCAACAAAGAAGTGACTAAAGAAATGATTTTACCATTGTTATTTAAGGTCTTACCGGCTTCCTTGATGAAAAAGAATGCAACCTTGTTGTTAACCAGGTCCATTGAATCGAATTCTTCTTCGGAAGTTTCGATGATTGGTTTCTTTAGCACCTTACCAACATTGTTGATAGCATAGTCAATCCCGTTAGGATACTTTGATTTCGCAGCCTCAAATAAACTAGTCAAATCTTTTGCACTAACCAAGTCCCCTTGGTAAAGTTCAACAGTTACATCAGGAGATGCTTTTGCAACCTCCTTCTTGAACTCTTCAGCTTGCTTGGAGTCTGAGTGGTAATGTAAGAATAAATTGATACCGTGACTAGCGAGTTCCAAAGCGGTTTTACCCCCAAGATTCTTGGTACCCCCAGTGATTAATGCGGTTTTGCCTTTTACGTTGAATTGAGTCATAGTTAGTTAATTAAATCAATGCGATATTGGATGTAAAGATTGTAAAAGTTGAGAGGTATGAAGGGTATTTATACTTGAGAAGGGAGGGCATATATGCAGTGTATTAGGAACATTTCACCTAAGGGTGTTGGATCGCACTCTGAAAACCCTAACTATCAAACTAATACCCCACAGCACATGATGATCAATAAAGTCCCTACGAAATTTTGATCGGTAGTAGTACAATTCTGTCCACTACAACAGCCAAAACACCGCCCACAGTCTGAACAACAGTCACCACACTGGTTCTCTTCAGCTTTCATTGGGCTGGATATCTCTGATTCTTGTAGAGACCTGATAGAAGATGACCGCGCCACTGGAGCCTCAGTTGCTGTATACGCTGGTGGGGGCGCTTCATTTACACCACCTTCTCCTGCAGCCGATGCCGATGTACTGATTGTTTTTATGCCATGTGATTGGTCCGCCAGGGTCATTTTGATTGCTATGATGGTATCGTCAAGGTACCTAATTTAATGTCTGCCACCGTTTTTGCTTCAGACACCTGTCTATAATTTCTTGACGTGGGTGAGCCTCACCGAGCCGCTTTTAAAAGTTCCGAACCGCTTTCAAAGAAATTCGTTCCGATGTCAAGAATCCGGTTCTATTTCAGAGTTCCGCTTAGGTAAAAGTAATTTTAAACTAGAAACATTTGATGATGTTTTCGGTCTAAGATGGTGGACACTTCTCCCTGATCGTTTGATGATCTAGACAATTCGATTCGAGTCCGAAATCAACAATGTGAACCGTCACTATATATCACTTTCTACTCACGCTTCTGGTCACACGTTGGTCACTTTTTCGGTGCCAGGCTTTGTCCTGACGGCTGTGGCGATAAGGGTAGCACCATACATGTAAGGATTCACAGAGCACACAGAACGCATATAAAACCCCAGCTTGAGTGACAAACTTCATTAAAAAAAAGCCTTTACTATAAGACACTCCATATGGTCATAGTAACCAATACAATGCAAAATACCACTTACATCTAATACCTAGTACGTACATCTTCTTGCTGTGGTTGATGCGATTTACGAAACTATTTTGCTTCTACAATTTTCCAGTATCAACTTGTGTATTCTGAGTAGTAACTACTCAATTAAGCCTTACCAGCCTTCTTCTTGTTAGAGGTGGAGTTCTTTGGTAATTCCTTGACAAAAGGAATGAATTCTGGTTCACCTGGAATATATCTTCTCAATACTTCAGGAATAACCAAACCATCTTCCTTTTGGTAATTTTCTAAGATACAACATAAAGCTCTTTGAGTAGCTGATAAGGTAGAGTTCAAACAATGAACGTATTTCTTTTCAGTTTGGTTTTGTTGTTTAATACCACATCTGATTTCCAAGTTACGAGATTGGTAGTCGGTACAGTTGGAACATGAAACAAGTTCCTTGTATTCCTTTTGGAATGGGAACCAAGCTTCCAAATCATACTTCTTGGCAGCTGCATTGTTCAATTCACCAGAAACAATTCCAACAACTCTGTAAGGTAAACCTAAGGACTTGTAGAATTCTTCAGATAAACCAATCATTCTATCAAATTCGGACCAGGACTTTTCTGGTTCAGTCAAGACGAATTGTTCAATCTTTTCGAAAGCATGCACTCTGAAAATACCCCAAGCGTCCTTACCATGGGAACCGGCCTCTCTACGGAAACATGAAGAGTATCCGGCATATCTGACTGGCAATTGTTCTTGTGGAGATTCAAACCATTCACCAGCGTGGTATGCAGAGATTGGTTGTTCAGAAGTGGCAATCAAATACTTTTCATCGTCACCATCCATCACCTTGTACAATTCTTCGTCAAATTGGGATAATTGGGCAGTCTTTGCCATGACATCCTTATTCATCATAACTGGTGCTTGCAATGGGGTGTAGTCGTTCTTAGCTAAGAAACTCAAACCATAATTGATTAAAGCTTGATTCAAGAAAACACCATAGTTTCTCAAAAAGTAACCACGGTGCCCCACTATTCTAACACCTCTTTCTGGATCGTAACCATCTAATCTCAACAAAATTTCATGATGTGATAAGGCAGCTGGTGCACCGGTAGCGGCGGCGACTTGACTTACTTCGTAGTTTTCTGGTTTCCAGGTTCTAACTAATTCGTTGTTATCTTCATCTTGGGAAACAACAACGGATTCATGAACAAGATTACCAATTTGGTTAACCTTGTTACGTAAATCAGCATCGGCCTTTTGTTCTTGCTCAATTAATTCCTTCTTTTCGGAGGTGAACTTATCTTTTTGAGCCACCAATTCACTAGCGTCTTCCTTGGCCTTGAATTTTTGTCCGATTTGTTTTTGAACACTGTTGATTTCCTTGTTCTTAGCATCTAAGTCGAATCTAATCTTGGTCCACGATTTGTAGTCTTGGATAATCTCATCCACCAATTCGACAGAGTCTCCTCTTTTTTGTTGAGAGGCCTTGATCTTATCTGGTTCTCCACCTTTTTCAACAAGAAATGCGTTAATATCCAACATGTTTAGTCTAACTTTGTAATAGTCTTTCCGTAAGCTTACTGCTTGTTTCGTGTTTAAGTTTTTCAAGAATGAGAAACGAAAAAAAAATTAGAGTGTGCGGGTAACTTTCTTCGCACTGGGTACCTAGTTAAAAACTCCTCTGTATTTGAGACACTTGACTACTTATCTGGCCATATAAAGGTAATGGCATGCAATCACTTCTTTTGGATAGGGCAACTGGTATCTTTAGTCCATTAGAATTTGCCACCACTGTCTCGGAAACTTACTATTCCATTCTCAACCAACAAGCGTTGACCAATGTGTTTCCTGTAAATTGTCATAACAATGCAAGCATTAATAGCTTATCATTAGAAGCTTCAGATCACCAATATTTATTGAGCGGATGTGCCGACTCTTCTATTAAACTATGGGATTTGCATAGTCAAGAACAGCAACGCGATCCTGCTCCCGAGGATATCAATAAACACTACTCCAACTTGGATACATATGACTATGACCATCCTATCAGCACGTTTAGTAATGTTGCCACCATTCCTCGGAAAGCTGCACATTCCTTTGGGATCTCAAGTATCCAATGGTGGCCCTATGATACGGGAATGTTTGTTTCTGCATCTTTTGACCATACTGTGAAAGTATGGGATACTAATGAAATGACTCCTGTCTTCACATTTGATCTTGAACATAGGGTTTACTCGACCGATATTTGTGGAAATGAAAATGCAAATGGTTTGACGTCCACCGCATTGGTAGCCGTTGGCAGTGATCAACCGTTTATTCGACTTTTGGACTTGCGCTCTTCTTCCAGTGCCCACACATTAACTGGGCATAAAGGTAAAACTTTAAGTGTAAAATGGCATCCATTAAATACTAATTTATTGGCGTCGGGTGGTTATGATGGAGAGGTGAAAGTCTGGGATATACGTCGGAGTAACAGTTGTTTAGCAAGATTGGATATGTTACGTACTAATAACCGGTCCCTGCATTCCGATAACTTAACGAAGGCTTCGGTGAAGGCACACCTGGGTCCTGTAAATGGATTGGTATGGGACGAACTTGGGACTACGTTATTCTCGGCAGGAAATGACGATAAGGTTAGAGTATGGGATATGATCTCCTCAATGGCTCCTCCAGTGAACAAACTAATCAACTTTGGACCATTAACAAGAAACAAGTATCCTCAATGCATTCCCTTAATGCTCAATCCAAGAAGCGAAACGGAACTTCAATACCTTTTGTTTCCTTCGGATAATGGAGATATCTTCATGTTTCGTACTGTGGACGGGAAAATGGTATCACGGTTATCTCGGAAAGGTACCAAGAATGGTGGTAGAAGTTGTTCTATGGTGAATGGAGGTCTATTCACTGGAACGTTCTACTGCGGTACTATCGATGGAGATATCGTAGCATGGACGCCACAATGGGAAAAGCCGGCTATTCAAGATCTAGCTGATGAAGATGCCGAATTAAAGTTGCCCGGAAGTATACACCAACAAAACATACTAGCAGAAGAAGCAAGAACTATTCTAGAATCCAATTCACTATTTTGAGAATAAAAACAAATAAACAAAAATGAAAATACGAAAAAGAAATGGCCATGTCAAGTCGAGAGTGTGTAGAGAAAGTCGATGAGGTTGATCATGAAGATTTTGTAGATAATGTAGATATGTAGATGAGTAGATAGTGGTATTTTATTCGTAATCAAATGTCGGTAATCTATCGTTCTTCGTCGTACGTCGTTATTTTTTAACTGCGATTCATTTGTGGTAGCCGCACACAACAACAACAAAAGGCATCCTGGAAAAATCCTGTGTAGCTGATTCTGTGTGTCTACAAGAATAATTACACTTTCGGTGCCTTCGAAACCAACTAATCCTGTTTCCATTGGCAGGCAGTCCATATCTAAAAATTATTCCGAACTGTCTAACAATGCCTAAATTCAAGATACAAGCGCTTTTGATCCCCGTATTTTTAAGCGATAGACAGACTAATGAGATAGATCGGTCTCAGGTCAAACGGTTCTTACATTTGGCCAATCCGACGTCCACCTTGGAGACGGTATTGAAGGAAATAGAATCAAGGTACGAGAAATTGTATCCTCAAGAAAATGAATTGGAAATTGACCGCTTGCAGGATCGGGATTCGTGTGATCTTGATCCAGATTACGTAGTGCAAGATGTACTTGAATCTAATGATGTGTTACGAGTAATTGTCAATAATGGGTTTAGACCACGAACTGCTGTGGCTGTGGGGAATACTCCGTTTTCTGACTCCATAGAATTGGCACAAAGCACACCGATATTACCTTCTGCACCAACACTTTTGCTTGATACAAATACAAGTAGAAAGCGTACCCAACAATACTTTGAAACCAAAGATCCCCACATTCCCGTCAAAGTGGATCGTATTTCCACTCAGAGTGCTGAACTGCCTGTGTCTCATAATTTAGTAATGAAGAAGAGAAGAAAAAAGAGTAAATCACAGAAAGCAGATGCTGATTCGAGCAATATTTCATTACCACCACCTAATTCAGAAATCAATAGTGCCATTCCCGTGAAGCATGATAATAATGCTAATGGTAATGATCCAAGGCCAAAATTGCATGAAAATTCAAGAAAAGATGCTCGTATTACTTCGGGTATGTTAAACATGCCTCCCCATGCTCAACTTGAAAAAGATGATATCTTATACTCCAATAACAGTGAATCACGGTCAAATTTTGATCATGCATATTCTAATTCATCTCTTAGCGAGGCGGATTATAATACCGTATTGATCCATGAAAAAGATGGATCTCAAGTACCAACAACAAGACCTGAAAATAAAAAGGATGATTCTGAGTCTGAATCTGATTCAGATTCAGATTTGGGATTTGGTCCCCCAAAAGAAAATTCAAGTCCATCAAAGAAGTCCGGGCCAATAAAAGAAACAATCTCAAGGAATGAAATCATTGATATCTTTAAAAATGAGCTGAATGATAAGGATAAAACCAATGCACATGTTGCGATGAATGATTTGAAAGCTCCGAGTTCGTTGATGAAAAGCTTGGAGATAGATATGGTCGATTCCCATGCAAATCTAGATCGCGATATTCCTCGTGCAGCTGCTAAGAGAGCATCTAGTAGGTTTTCTGAATCCCTGCTGAACAGATCTACTACTCGTGATGCTTTAAGAAATGATCGTAAAAATTCCATGGATAGTACAGGACATCATTCAAACCAAATGGACCTTAGCAGATCTAGATCTCGTATACCCAAATCTTCGAAGAATGGTGGAGATACCAACTCTCCTTCAGTAGCTTCTTCAGATCCACAGATTTTTCATAGAGGGGTAGATAACTCTAATCAAACTTTTAATGGCACTAGTAATGGATCTCGAATTGCCCCACCCATAAATAAAGCTAGGAAAAGTTCTCAATCTTCCTCTAGAAAGTCTTCAACAGTCATGTTGGCGGATTCAACCGTATCGAGATCTCCATCAATTGAGAAGGATCCCAAATCAAAACTGAGGCTCAACAAATTGTTAGTAAAATTAAGACAGTTCGACAGTCAATTGACTTCTTTGCAAATCCCTGGGAAGACTTATCCCAAGAAGCTCACTACTGTTCCATATGAATCAGGTTATTCTTCTGAAGATGCAGACCTCGATCTTAATCCACATGTGAATTTAGTCCCTCCAGAAGTCTCGTCAAAATTGAATAAATTGCCAAAGAATGTTCTATCTACCAGCACTTGTTCTGATGGTACCCACAATGTGAATATAGCAGAAAATGCTACGAGTAATACCAAAAGTGTGGAAACTTCAGAGGTTCCACAAATTGCCCAAGATAGTAATACCATTACGAAGAGTAGAGTCAGAACAACCAAACCGCCTCAAAATAATGATATCAGAAACTCAAAGACAAGTAACGGTACTTCTTCAAAAAAGGCTAATGATACAAAGCAAGAAACAACTGATGTGCCGACGAGAGTAGAAAAGAAAGAAGTATTACAAACAGCATCGGGGGCTGGTGAATCTCTGAATCAACAAGTGTCTCCGCAAACTAAAGCATCACCACAAGCTAAAGGGGCACCTCAAGCTGAAGTAGCACTACAGGCTGAAGTAGCACCACAGGCTGAAGAAGCACCCCAAGCTAATTCTGAGAAAGCAGGTTCAGTAAGCTCAAAATCCAAGCCAACGGAGGGTACGATACCTTATCCAATATCCAAATATTCAGAGAACTCGACACCTCGTTCAATTACTGGGCGTCCCAGAAATGTGGTTTTGAAACATGAAACCCCCGCCAATAATAATTCGATATCTGCTAAGATTCATCTTGCAAAAACAGTTCCCTTACAGATTTCTAAACAATTCAAGATTGGAGAAGCTGTAAATCATCCCTCCGACCTGTTCAAGTCATCCAATACACAAAATGGCGATTCCCCAATAGGTTCTACACCAGTTACTAATACTGAATTGAGCTCATTGGATAGTACCAAACCAATCCTTAACACGCAGGCTGTTACCCCAGAGGCTGAGGGGTCTAACGACGCATTTGTTGTAGCTCCCAATAGGAAGGAAGTTCATCCTCGAGTATTTTCTTCAAAACACAATGCAAGCAACACAACTACTCAGGCTAGTAATCCTGTAGTTCTGACGCTTGTCAATGAAAACCGTCCAGCAACATTACCAAAAGCATCCTTACCATCCTCAAAATCTCCAACTGGGAACGAATCTGTTTCTTTGACAGAGCATGATAAAATCAGGGCGAGAGCCGAAAAATTAAGACACGAAATCTCTGAATCAACACCAATACATGGTTCTAAGAACTCACGTAGTGTGCCAAGAAAGAGAGGATTTGAAGATTCTTCTGACGAGGACGAAAGTGATGGCGACTCTTCTGACTCAGATAGAGAAGAACGTCCTACTAAGAAGCCACGATTGGTAGCTTCTATACCAACAATTCATCAAAGATCAGATTCACCACATATCAAGAGTTCGCCGAAGAGTCCTAGACTCGGGTTGAAAAGTTCTGAAACTGAGATTAAAAGTAACAGCGTTCCTCTGGTAGAGAAACCGAAAGAGTCTGAGAAGCCTGTAGAGTCTACTGTCAAACCTAAAGTAGAACCACAATCACCAAAAGTGCCCAAGATCAAAAAACCCATACTCACCTCATTAGAGGATTTGGCTTTGAGAGGTGTTCCTGATGTTAGAGATGCATCGTCTAAGAGGTCAGTTCCAGCAGCTACTCAGAAAAAAAAATTCATAGCGGAAGAAGAGAGTAGTGATGAGAGCGAAAGTGATGATAGTGGATCTAGCAGCGATGATGATAGCGATGTGAGCTATGAAGATTCCTCTAAATTCATCAGTATGAAGAAGGTAGATAAACCTAAAAAAAAAGGAAACATATTTAAAAGTTTGAGAAGCTAAAACTAAAATTGGACAACAACTGAAGCTGACAAAAAATCAAACAAATATAGATTTCAAAGTAATATATGTAATATACTTAATGCACATTATCTAACGTCTAAACAAGGAAATTATTGCAAGTGAGTTATATCAAACCGAAACTCAAGTATTAGGATCAACCTCCCTATTCTTCTTGAAGACTAAAGATCTACCCATGATACTTATGGTCCATGTTTCATAAGTGATATCTGGAGGAAGGGTTTGGGTAATTACCTTAAGAATAGACTGGTAGATTTGGGACACAAATGATTCTGCAACATCTGGTTGTTCCAAAAATAATGCACCAACATAGGATTCGAAGTAATCACCCAAGAACTCTTCCTCGTAGATTCTGGTCTCATTGACATCTCTGCAAGAATTTAATTCACCAGTGAACGTATTAGTAAGATAGTCACGAGATATATGTTCTCTTAAAATAGGATCCTGAAGCCCCAAATGAAGATTATAAGCAATAGACATCTTGGATAGCACAGTATTAGTAGCCAAAATAGTTCTCAACATTTGGTATACGTGAGAATACATCCGATCATCACCAGCACTATAGATTTCGTATAGTAGTTTTGAAGATTCCCGAGCCAAATAAAAGTCGCCCAAACCATCAAGGAAGGAAAGCTCATATCTGAAAATATAGTAATTTCGAGGATGTAAATCTAAATCCATTTTAACCAACAGCTTTGCAACCTGATGATCAGGAGTCAAGAATATCCTATAAGATTCTTTATGCAATAATGCCTTGACAAGCAATTCCTTATTCCTTAATCGAGGTAAAGGAGGTAAGTGTATCACATTGTCTTGTGTCTGGATCAAAGTGATACTTCTTGGCTCATCATTGTATAAGAGATCGTCATTTATTGGGACATTCTCAAAATAGTGTCTAAGAATCAGTAAAGCCAGTTGATCTGTTGAGTCAGTGAAACAGCTAGCAGGGATATTTATGAAACTGGACTTCTTGGTACTCATATAGATATTGATAATTTTATCTATGAAATCATCAGCATTGAAATCAGAGCGAGTCAGTTGTAAGTACCCCGTGATGATATATAACCATTTTGAAGTATGGATATTATGATTGCAAGATGTCATAGAATCTTCAGCGTTGCAAAGATTTAGGTAGACATTGGAGTTTGAAGTCAAAAATACCAAATCACGAAGCTGTTTGGCAGAAGGACTAGTGTCGTCCTGCAATTCTCTTCTGATGAAAGTGGTGATGTCATGGACAACACTTTTGATTGCACCACCTCCACCAGCGAAGAGTAAGTGATTAAAGCGGCGGTAAGATGCAAGTCTCAATAAGTCGGCTCCAAGATGGTATAAATGAGATTTGATCCATGGAGTGCTCAATAACGTATTAAGCTCCGAAGGGATCATTAAAGTGTGATCTGGGGAACGAATAAACATTGGAAGATATGTGGCTGAACATGAATGTGGGGAATGGATGGGTAGCTTTCTAGGCTTATTGGTTCTTAGCATGACTTATATAGTGATCTTGGAAGGAGAAACGTAAATAAACATCAACTCTTGAGTCACTAAATGTTAGTCACTAAACGTGGTGTACTATGACGGATCTTATCGGGGGTCACGTTGTGGGGCTATTTTTTAGATTGCAAAAATGCATGCTGCGCGAATATAGTACAAAATTGACAGCTCGATAGTGACGTGATAAGAGCTAGATAACAATACATAGTATAGAATTTCATTCTTCATTGTGAATGATAAAGCTTCTGTTTCGATAAAGATAGCTATTACGTAGACAATAAAAAAAATACAATCTAAACCTCTAATTAGATACTGGCCACCAAAAGTTTAAAAGCAAGTGAGTAGTTGACACATTTTGCAACACTTCTCCATATGAGTCACAATATTGCGGAATCAGGATTAGTATAGAAATTCTTTGACCTTTACTGACGAGGAGAAGGAGAACCAAATGACACACATCCATAGGAAACACAAATACAGCCAATTCGGCTGATCGGTGATATAATAATGTACTTTAGGTGCCCAAGAACCGAGACCACTCAGTAAGTATTTGAAAACTAACAATTAATTTTATGAGTCATTATATGTGGAGATAACGGATAAAAATAGAACAATCCATTGATATGGATACTCACTCCTTCGAAAGACAAATGACACTCAACCATATGAAATTGATAGTAATATTATAATATGACGCCGATAGAGTTAAATATCAGCAACTATTGATTCATCGAACAACAGAAAGACAACAAAAGCCTGCGTAGCGTAATGGTTAACGCGTTTGACTTCTAATCAAAAGATTGCGAGTT
>JAJLWT010000071.1:0-43143 GCA_030570835.1 Suhomyces tibetensis
GAACCCGGGTCTGCTCGGTGAAAGCGAACCGTGCTAGCCGTTACACTATATCGGATAATTGTTGAAGTGTTGGTGCCATACAGTCGAGACGCTAGCTTTGTTAGGATATGATGGCCCATCAGTATGGTTCTTGCTGTACTTATATGGCTAACTGCATGTTGCCATTGAGATAGGTCTTTTTTTCGATGGGTACGTTCATTTTGAATATCAAATTTATGATAAAAACCTTTTGAAGCAAATATTGGTCCTTTTTGGTGCGGGATTCATGTTGTTTTCTTGATGTCAATCCAATGATACATTTGGATGCAAAAAAATCAATACTTCACATCAATAAAAACTTCTATCCTATAATTGGGTTTTGTTTTTCTAGTTCACTCTATAAAACTTTTCCGTTTAGATGTAATCGAATTATTCGATATCCTTTTGTTTTGGTGATGAAACACGCATTCGAAACCACCTAAAGTCATCATCGAGTGCCAAGTCAATATTGTGATAAACTTGAATGTGAATCGATAGAATGATTCTAAGATTTCAATCTCTGACATCAATAGATACCCTGTTCCAAATAGGGAGCATCAATAATTACTTCTATGTATATAAATTAAGTGCCTTGATTCATCATCGCAAGTAGTTAGCTTATCATTTTTAATGAGTGCGAGCTTTCTCGTTCAAAATTTATCTCACAAGATTCATCTATTCACCACAGACTTGATCCCAGCCTTATGAAAATAAAAGTATAATCTGACTTATTCACTTCATCATTCCCTTCCATACCACCACCAATCTTTACTTGATCAACCTTTCAGTGAGGCACCAATCAAAGGTAGTATACATCTCAATCAACCCATATCATCCATTGCCAACGCCACTGACAAATCTCCGACAATAAGATTCCATCGTTGAAACAAAACCAATATTAAATATCATATAACCGTCAAATGAGTGGAATAGCCTTAAAATTTACGTCATTGTTAGTAAGAACCGTCGCAAAGCCGTTTGCCACCACATTAAAAGCTCAGGCCAAAGAACATGAATTTTTCAGGAAAGCATGTATCAGAATAGCTCAAACCGTACATTCTACCGATTTGAGACTTCGAATGTCTCTATTAGGAGAGAAAAAGATCAAAATCAGGCCATTAAATGACAATAAAGCCATTGAAAATGGTGCCAATTTTTTATCTGAATTCTTCATCTTCAGTGTAGCTGGTTCATTAATCTTATACGAAAGTCAGAGAAGTAGAAAGAAGGCCAGTGATCAGCAAGATGCTATAGCCGATGATATTTCCGTACTACAATATGAAATCGACTACTTAAAGGGGAAATTATTGGAATTGAATGTGAGATTGGACGATCATAAGATCCCTGAAGGTGTAAAACCAAAATATGTTAAACTAGACCTGTTGAATAACAGCACTAAAAAGCCAACAGTTGAAAATGGAAATACTAGTGGAGTGAAAAGCGCCAGTGAAGTCAAAAAACCCACTACAAAAAATACAGCCAATATTTCAAACTCTACAGGGGGGAAAGTCTCACCGCCCCCACCAATAGAAACTAAATAACAGTTAATGGTCATTTATTCATGTACATAGGAAAACCAAACTAGGTTAAAAATATACACACCAGTAAGCAAGTTAAAATAAAAAGAGATACTAATAATAAAAGAAAACGAAAAAAACATACAATTATAGTACAGTCTATTCAATGTAAAACGTCATTGAATGAGTAGATATTTCAAGCGACAAGCAGAAAGCTTGCAAGGGGCAAAACAAAGAACCAAAAATCTTATTTCTTGGTTTTCTTTTCAACCTTTAATAACAATGCCTTGTTGATATGTGGTAAAACACCACCAAATGCAATGGTAGCTTTGATTAAGTTATCCAACTCTTCATCACCTCTGATGGCCAATTGCAAGTGTCTTGGGGTGATTCTCTTGACCTTTAAGTCCTTGGCGGCATTTCCTGCCAACTCCAACACTTCGGCAGTTAAATATTCCAACACAGCTGTCAAGTAGATGGCTGATTTGGATCCCACTCTAATTTTGCTTTGGGCTGTTCTCTTCAAGTATCTCTTAATTCTACCCACTGGGAACTGTAAACCTGCACGGGCAGAGTGTGACGTGGAAGACTTGGCTGTTTCGGAGGATTTACCTTTACCTCCATGGACTTTTCCTTTACCAGACATTTTGTATAGTTTATGGTTGTGTGTTTATATCTGTAAACAGAAGAATATGTGAACAAAAAAAAAACAAATCACCGCGCTCCCGCATAAACATAAACATTGGCTGCGAATACTCACGTTACCCGGACACGACGCGAAATGTCAACCACTTTAGATAGCCATCTAACTATTGACAATACTATAAGATCCTAATTTACCAATCATATTTTCAACGTCAATACGGGACTTTTGTAATTCGGTACAGATTGAATCAAAATGCTGATATCCCTTCAACATCTTGATCAAGTCCACCATTTCCTGTTCTTCTCTTTTTTCTTCTTCATGTTCTCCATCATTATCATCATCATCAGATGCAAATAAAGATCCTTCACTAAGCACGTCTTCTTCGTCCGATGATAATAGAGCGATTTCATTTGAAGGACTTCCTGGAACCGCAGGTTTCTGGCTCTTGGAGAGCGACGAATATGACCGCGATTTCTGACTCCTGCTCCATCTATCATCGTCACTAGAATACTCAGAATAACCATCTTCTTCACTAGCACCTACATCAATACGGATTCTCCTATCTAAATCACTGTCACTATCACGAACGGAATTTCTCTTCGAGCCTCCGTCATGATAATTGAAGCTGACTTTTCTTCTACCTTTCGAAGCTCCAGTTGTCTTCAATGTTTGTTCGTTCACTCTTGTTTTAAGTAATGTGTTGCCTTCTGCACGGTTCATTTTAAACGAATTACGATGACTTCTCTTCTTTCCCTCTCTTCTCTTCTTCTTCATCGTATCGATTATATTGTCATATTCGTGTGGATCTGTACTTTCCACTGCTCTTACTATCGAATTAAGAACAGGGAATGAATGTACTCGATAAATAATTCCTCTCAAGATCCCGAAATGGATGAATCTTCGTAAATCAATGTTGTCCAATAACTTCCTATGCTGTAAATACCATTCTTTGACTGTTTGACCCTGGTTGAGCGATCGATACAAGTAAAATAACGTCGCTTTAAATGGAACTGCAACTGTTACCCCATTCAATGCAGTGGTAGATAATGGTGTTTTAGGAGACTTAGATAAGAATGAAGTCGACTTTGTATTTGGAGAAACAGAACTTCTGGCTCCATTTATGAATTGTGTCATAGGGTTCATTTTTTTACTAATTGGTATTTGTGGTGAATTGCTAACGCTTGAACCATTGGCAATAATTGAAGTAGGTGTTTGAGGATATGTGGTATTAGGTGTGGTTATCATTGATTCATTATTCTTGTCACTGGTGATAACGTATGCCTGACATTCTTCGGCCATTGTTCCATTAGACTTCAAGAAATTTCCAATATGATTTGTTGGTGCATAGATGTTGCTGAATTGAAATATATCACTGATTTCAATACACTTGTAGTGCATGAGGTGTTGAATACATTGTTTTGTAAGTAAATAATTAGCATTTGCCAACTCACTGATTTTCTTGATGGAATTAATCCCATTGATATACGGCAAGATCTTAAGCATAGTTGGATCCCAATTGACATCCACCAATGAATTTAATTTAACAGATGCAATAGGTACTTGGTGTGCCTTTATGTTTACAGGAGGTGGTAAAATTGGAAACAATTTGATATCAACAGAATTAGCACTATCCAATGGGATACAGCATTCCGAATAATTATTCAAATCTTGATACACCTGATGAATTAACGATTCGATGGAAGACAATGTGATTTTCTTCACCTTGGAATGACCAGGTGTATTGATCATATTTATAGGAAGAGTATGGTCTATCGTTGCATGTTGCTTAATAGGTGTGTCCGTGGGATTGTTGATAGTTAAGTAGTTAGGATCGATACTGAACCCCACCTCATTTTCCCCATTTTCATTAGAGGTTATCGGATTAGAACTTACATTTAATCCATTGGTTTGTCGTACTAGCGAACTGTCCTTGAAAAACGAATTGTCTTTATCTAGTTTACTCAATAAAAAGTTCTGTTCTTCAAGTACTTGAAACATTTTCCCCATTCTCTTGATAGCCAGTTCATAAGGGGTAACGTCTCCCAAATCATACGGGAAAACAAAACAGAAATTGAAATTGAATGAATTCCTAGAGTAATTGGCATTCTCTATATTCACAGGATATCCAATGACCCTAAACTTATTGACTTTGAATGATATCATTTTGTTACATAGTTGTGGTTTGGGAATGATATAGTTCTTGACGGTATCGAAGTTGAAAAGTGAGGATGTGGAAGTTTCATTGGCTACTGCTTGGTTTGGTGATGTTCCTGGTACTGCAAACGTAGTGGACAATGGATCTAGATGTTTTTGGTCTAGTTCATCCTTATCGATATTTCCTATCTTGATGCTTGAAATTGATCCTTCCGGTACTTGATGTACGATTTTAGTACCCTCTGTTGGATGAAAAACGGCATAGAAGATAGCAACGATTGGGATAAACCCGTCGGAACTCTCCATCTTTGCCAGCTGTGATCAATAGTAAAGTATGGCTAGAAGATCTAGCAATTGTCGGTAGTGTTTTTGGATTTAATCACGTGATGATAGAGTGGGGTTCAGAAAAAAGGAAAGAGCTAGCACTCAGGATCGAACTAAGGACCAACAGATTTGCAATCTGCTGCGCTACCACTGCGCCATACCAGCTTCTTTCATGCTAACTAATTGTTAATGAACAACATACAGAGTGGTAAATAATTGAATAAAAGCTGGATTGCATAGACTGTTTTTATTTCATTGCTGTATGTTGAGTTGTGTATTGTTGTATATAGAGAAATATCTGACTATTGCAGGGGCGGAGGTGGGGGTTTGTTTTCCGTGGGTGCAGCAGCTGTAGTGATGGGAGGTGGTGGAACTGACGATGGAGGTGGTGGTGGCGGTGCTACATTTGAAGGCGGAGGTGGTGGAGCGATGGTGCCTGATGGGGGTGGTGGCGGTACAAATCCTGGAGGTGGCGGTGCAAATGATGAAGGTGGTGGTGGTGGTGGGGCAAATGAAGTTGAAGGTGGTGGTGGTGGTACAATTGAAGTTGAAGGTGGTGGCGGTGCAATGGTAGGTGGAGGATGATACATATCCAGCGTAGGACCATAAGATGGTGCACCATTAATTGGCGGTTGGGGTAATCCTGGCTGGCTTGCACCACCAGATGATAATTGCCAAGGAGGCAAAGGTATATCAACCTTTCTATTCTTCCAAGGAGGTAATACCTCATTTACTTGAGGTGTTGGGGATGGCTCATATGTATCGTAATTTCTCTTCTGGTTTCCTCCTCCTCCTCCTTCTCCTCCTTCTCTGAACTTACAATCTCTTGCATAATGTCCAACAGATCCACAAACCTTACATACAATCAGAGAAATATCGGTTCTGTTACGCTGTTGACGATTTTTAAAGGCTTCTGGATCATAAGGTTTTGTTTCTCTCAACGTACCATTCAATACAGCAAGTTCTCTCAATTGACCTCTCTTCAAGTCGTTCTGTCCAACTGGCGACGATATAGCCTTTTCTATCACTTCGTTGGTTAGTTTCACGGCCTTTGCAATTTTCAGTTGAGTATCGGACGTGATCAACACATGCAAATCGTCACTATTGGCACCGAGTGTAGGGTTCAAGAAAGAGGTTGCGGCACTGCCATTATCGTCATCATCATTACCTGGCCCAGTGGATTTCCCGTCCTTCACAGACCCTTTCCCTCTAATAGCCAATCTTGCCCCACTTTGCTCTTGAAGTTGTCTCAACGTGTTACCTCTGGGTCCCAATAAAAGACCCACGAAATTAATATCCGGATAGTCTTTCACCGGTATATAGATCTTTTCAGAGGTCTTGATTGGCTTGTGATAATCTGGGGGGGGCATGTAATCCCTGATACTGTTGACAGCAGTTTCCACCAAATAGTGTCTTTCTTTTTCCAAAGCGGTGGTAACCCTGACTTCTCTTGTGTTGGTTCTATTCCCATTGTTATCATACTTGGGAGGAGGCGAAGGGTCTCTATGGTAATTTGGGTTTTCACTGGTGTTTCCAGAAGGCAACAAACTCAAAATAGAACGGTGCTGTTGGTGGGCCACTCTTAAAGCGTCTGAGATTTCTTCTACTCTGAAGTATTGTTGATAGGCATCGATTTGTTCTTGCGTGAGATGGCCGGTAATAATGGTGTCCAATTTAGTGTTTCCGACGGATTTATATCTCGAAGGGGTTCCTGCCCACTTGGTAGACTTTCCACTTGGAGGCACAAACTTGTCTATATCTGTACCTCTACCTCTTCTTTCATATCCAGAGTATGACATTTTGGAGAATGAAAGTAACTTTATTTTTGCTTCGATGATCGAATTTCTAGTTAGTGAGAATGTTAAAATTATAAGCCCAAAAACTATGAGAATTACGATTACACCATAAACACCAACCAAATCACTATTAATCACAAAGAGTAGACACTCCATTGCTATAGATGCTTGTTTATTTTTCTATTATTACTCTATCAATTATTACATTTTCTTTTCTCAACTCAATTAGATTTACTTTTGAATCTTAACACATTAAGAACTTCCCAACCGGCCTTTCTGTGGATCACCTCTTCAACGTCCCACCCTTTGTCTCTCATTATTTCTGCAACTTTATCTGGCTTGTTCCTGGCACAGAACAAAATATACGCCACTCCGACATCAGAAAGAATGGACTCGAGATTTTCAAGCACTTTCCAAGTTATCACCATTCCATCCTGACCTCCCAATAAAGCCAAATCTAACCAAGTAGGATCTTCAAGTGTGGACGGTATCTCCGGAACTTCCGATGCCGGTACATAAGGTGGGTTGAACACCAATAAATCGATGCTTTGCTGCTTGATTCCAGTAGTTAAATCCATCTGTAAGGAGTCCACATTAGAGCCTCCTTTCAACTCTTTCTGATTCTGGCCAACCGTCTTTAACACCGTTTCACATGCATGTGGATTGATATCTGTAGTTAAAAATACAGATTTTGGAAGTATATGTTGCTTTATAAAGGTCGTAACTATGCCTGATCCAGTACCTATCTCGGTGACTACTGGCACAATTTTACGGTAGCGATCCTTTAAAAATCCCTGTTGCTCCTCAAAGCAGTCCAACAACAAGAACGAATCTTCGGCCGGTTCATAGACATTCTCATCCAAATGTGAAAACTCCGGAGTAGGAAGCATGATGCTATAGTAGTACCAATGAGTAAAAGTCAGATATTGGTTCACGTGAAATCGTCGCGCCTATTAGTCAATCATCTCACATTATCAATAGAGCTATCCACCCAACAATGCAAGTTAAAGTCAAAACCTTGACTGGTAGAGATATACTAGTGGATATAGAATCGTCCGACAAGATCATCCGTATCAAAGAGATGATGGAAGAAAAGGAAGGGATTCCTCCTTCGCAACAAAGATTGATCTTCAATGGGTTCCAGTTGGACGATGAACAAACCGTCCAGGAATTGGGGATCACGGCAGGTGCTTCCTTACATTTGGTCTTGACCTTGAGAGGAGGTAACTAAGAGGAAGTGAAGGTGAAGGTGAAGCGAATTACGGCAAGCAACCGAAGTGAAGTGAACTAAATTGAACAAAAGACCGGCGAAGCATTTTGCTATTCGATATAGCTTGGTGGCGCTACAATATGATTGGAATTGGTTCACCCGTTACCAGGAACTTCTAGATTTGCCCTAGACTGCTATATATATATATATATATATATATATATTTACTATCTATAAAAAAAAATGGAATATAATCTTATTAACCACCTTAGTTACCTTGGGAGGCCCATTTCTTTGCATTGGCCAAAAACTTGCTGAGACCTGGTGTTTTATTCTCAGCGGGCTTCACATCAGCAGGGAAAATGTAATCTATATATTCTTGATCGATTCCATCTACCTCTTGTCTTCTGGTGATGAAGGTAGGCATTTGATCTTCCACTATTTGAAGTGATTCGGCCGTACCATGGATACTCTCATAACTCTTCCATGCTTCAAGGATCACCAATCGTTCTTGTTTGTCCGGTTTCTCTTTAAAGAATGTTTGTGCTTCTTTGAACACTTTCCTGGTATTATCACGTTGTGTATCAGTGATGGCAAACTCGAGTTCATCCTCATTACTTTCATGATAGCTCTTTAATTGTTCCTCAGTAAGAATCGATGATTCAAATAATGCAAATGATATCCATACTTTTGATATGGACAGTTTGTCTAGCAAGTCCCGATATAATCCTCTTGCTTCCTTATACTTCATATCTTCCTTATAGTAGTCAATAAATGAAATCCATAATCTTTCGAATTTGGTGGTGGACGGTATAGCATTACTACTCATTAATGATATTCCTAGTTGGAACAATGACACACATCGTTCTTGTTCACCAATAGATTTTTCAAACTCAATGTATTGTAAAAGGATACTGATTGGATCTATCTGATTAATCAATACAACTTCAAGCCATTTTTCATACAATTTCCGTACTCTTGTCCATTCGCCTAGTTTTTGTTCCAATCCAATATAATACCTGAAGAGCTTGTTTTTGGGGTACGTTTCACTGGTTTGTCCTATTCCTCTTCCTAGAACCTTTCTCAGGTTGTCCAACCCGCCATTTCTAAGTTCAAACTCCCCATAATGTATCCATATCTTTCCAAATGATATCCTTTTATGTGGTATCACTTGAACACATTTTGTCCATACTTTACGTGCCAATTCAGTATTGTTATTTTCAATCTCTTCCCACAAGGCATATTTGATCCATAAATAAATATACCTCTTCCATTTAATAGATTTGATTTGATCTTGGGGCACATTCTTTATCGATTGTTCAAATACCTTTCTGATCTCGTCCTGATTGCCTTGTTTTTCTATGATATTTATGTATGACCACCATGTATCATAATCGAAAGGATCCTGTTTGAGTTCCTCTTCATACCTGGCTCTTCTATTCCTGATCACAGTTGATTCTATAGTATCTTTGTCTCCATGACTTTTTTCAAATTCTGTGAACAGTTCCACTATTTTCACTCTTTGATCATCCAGTAGTTTGATCGATTTATTATCCAATAATATCGAATAAATGGCCCTTGCTCTTTCGTATTCCTCTACTGAAATCTCCCATTCAGCCCATAAGCTTATGATTTCAGGTAAATCAGGGTCTTCGGCTACGATAATCGTATCCACGGTGGATTCAAATAAACCTCTTATCCTTTGTACTTTGGAATCAGATGCACTAAGTTCAAATTTGATCCATTTTATCCACGTGGACCCATGCCCATGAACCTGAACATACCTAAAGAAGATATTTCGTACATTTTCAGTTTCGTCGTACCTCTTCTCAAAGTTAATATAAGCATCCCACGCAGAAGGATCAGGATGCCACGAAACCCATCTCTCAAAGATGGCTCTTACCATGGTATAATTTTTTAACGTTTCCTCTGTCTGAACATAAATAAACCATAGTTTGTTAGCTCGGGGTAGCGTAGTGGTGGCTCTATCCAATAAGTTTCTGGCATGATTAACATTCTTATGTGATAGTTCAAATTGTATGTAACGGACCCAAAATGGTATATGCTGGACATTAACATCCAAAGCTCTTTCGTATATCGATCTTGCTCTTGGGAAATCATGATTGTGGTCAACTTCCCATTTGGCATATCGAAGCCATTGGCCAAAATTAAGTCTATTCTTGTTTAATTGTTGTTCATATTCTCTTCTTTTTGTCAATTGGAAGTTCCTTAACTCATCTAAATCTTGTATCGACTGTTTGGGTCTTTCCAACTTACGGTCCTTATTGTCATAAGCTTCTCGAAGAATCTGCTCACTAGTGATATTGTCATCTAGTCGACTCATTGGTAGATGATAATGATGGAGATGTTAATAGTTCGCGATGCGAATATGATAATAATTTTAAAACGTACATCCACACCAAAAATTAGAGATGGGGAATGATAAAAAGTAAAGACGAATAGATAAATGTAAACTACAAAGTCAATAAAAAGAGGAAAGTTAAATGGTCAACGACTTCAGCTGTTTCCTTGAAACACTTTTTTGCAAAAAGACGAATCTTGAAAGATGTGTCAAAAAAAACAAGTGCCTTCAGCCAGAGTCGAACTGACGATCTCCTCATTACTAGTGAGGTGCCTTACCAACTTGGCCATAAAGGCTTCTTGTATGTGCGTTGTAATTCCTAACCATACATTATTTATTATTTACAGTGCAATAAACATAATCAAGATATCAGTTTTATAGATTAGGAGCTAATTAACAAGTGATCAACTAAAATATTAAGGCACATATTCTCATTTAAATATTGTAATGATTTCCCTTGGGTAGTTTTTAAGGAGTCATCCGTTCAATAGAAGTTTAGTAGTCTGCATTCTTTAAAGATCATTTTTGTCAAATTTATACAAAAAAGTATCAAAATTAACAAATAATTCTATCTCTTCAACTTACAATAAATTACATGTTTTACCGATACGCTTTTATTATGTGTATTTAATTTACAGGAAATTGAATTGCCAGATTGGGTGCAATCTAATGATGAATGGATGGAAATTCGTAGGAATTATCATGACTGGATGAAGATGAAGTATGAAAAAAGATGATTCTTTCCTTCGACTTGGAATAACTAGTTTTTGGAATCATCTCTAGTTGACAACACTGTCTATTTTCAAATTATATTAGTGTGAGTTTACTTGATTAAGTGCATTCTTTATCAAGTCTACCACCTAATCAAGTTTGCTTCTATCAAGTGTCTACTTAACCAAGTCCAAGTTTTCATATACAGACCCAGAAGACTTGTACAAGTCGGAGGCAGTGACACCCTCCTTGGTTCTTTCATTGTCCTTCAATTGTTGCAACATAAGTCTGGTTCTTTCTCTTTCCTTGAGTCCATGCAAACATTCAAAGTAATCATCATACATTGGAGTACATTCCTTCTTGGTGGTGGTGTCAGCGGAAGTGTAACAGGCAACCAAAGTTTGGAATTCGTAGAAGCACTTTCTGGTACCGCCGGATCTGGAGTAGGGTTGCATTTTGGTTATAAGTATTGAACACGGTTAGGTGAGTAGTGGAGTTAGGTTGGACTTAGGAATAATAATTTTCAATTTCAGAGCGCTAATTGGTGGGAACGTTTTACAAATTGTAAAGGCACACGACGTAGCTAACTATATATCAATTAACATATACTAATACTTTGTTACTACCACCTTTTTAAATGTTACACTTATTGTAGTTTTTTTTTCTATTCTATTCTTGTTTGTACTATTGTACAGCTATTTTACATTCAATATACATATGCCAACATCTCACGTATACACTCCTTGACTTGATAATACAATGGCCCTACATTTCCATCGATCACGATATCTCCAGTGTCATCTCCTTCTATCGAAGTATACGACACTTTCCGTATAGCCACCTTATCATTGACAACCAAGGTTCCTTCTCCTTTAAACTCTGCGTTCAAATTTTTACTTAATAACTTCTTTTTCAATTCGGGTAATCGAATATTTCCAATAGCCAATTTAGGACCATTTTGGGCGGTGATTAGTGGAGGGTTTGTGGAGGGTAACAATTCCAATTGTTTCTTTAAATAATCCTCTTTTTTGACCTTCTTCAATGTGAACAAAGTGGACGAGCTAAGATAGTCGTTGATATCTCTCTTTCTCTTATTTTGAAGGTTTGGATTGTGTAATTCCAATTCCCCATACACTCTAACAACACGGTAACTACCATCGATATTTTGCCAGCTAAGATTGTCAAGAATACTGTCATCTAATTTGACTTCGAAATTGCTCAATCCGAAATTTTCTGTATCGTCATCTCCTCCATCTCCTCCGATCTTCACCACCTCCTTGCCCAATGCTATAACATTCATTTTACTGTTGGCACCAAGCGCCGAGGCTGCTGTAGCAAGCCCACTTCTAATATTGTACAAGGACATGTATCTCGACGAGGTGAACAAATTCTTCTTGTTTTCGTCTCTCTTTTGATCGTCTTGTTGTTGAGCAAACAAGTTTTGTGCAGCTACTAGACCGTCCAACTCGGTATCTTCTGGGTCGTTAACTGTTAAATCCGGTAACAACAAAAGATTGTAGGGCTTGAGCGAAGATACAATAATACTTAAGGAACGTATATCTACCAACCCAGACAAATCAACAAACGAAAGCCCACATCTCACACGCAATTGCAGTGAATTATTGGCGTACTTTGATGCTGCTTGTAAAGGAATTCTCTTTTTAGGGTTATTAAGTGTTTCCAAATTCTTCTGCAATAATTGATTATTTAAGACTTCTTGTGGCGTCAACTTATTACTCTGGTTTTTCTGATTTCTTCTATCATTATATCCTCCTTCATGACCTCCTTCTTCTCCTTCAGTTTCCCATCTTCTTCTCTCATTGTTCTCGAATTTTCTCTTTCCTTCCATGATGATCTTGCTATGGGAAATTTCATCTGTTTTTTGGAAATCTTTTACGTTGATAACCTCTCCATAGTCGTCAAACTTTTGTTTGTGGGAATTTATGAAGTATGGGAACATGGCTTGTCTGGGCTTTAATTTGTGGGAGATTTTTAAATCCAACGCCTTATTTTGGTCTAAAGCTTGTTTGATATGATCTGTAATGAATGCTTCATGTGCAGCTAATTCATCAACCACTCCATTAACTACAGTAGGGGCCTTTCCATTTGAAGTGCTTGGTCCAGCGCTAGATTTGCTAGCACCATCCTTCTCTTCATCATCTATAGCTCTACTTGGAATGTCATCGTCATCATCATCGTCATCATCATCGTCATCAGACGAATCATCAGCATCAATTGTATCAGCACTCAATAAATTCTTATTCTTTCTATCTCTTACTTTCGCAAGCATCTTCTCCTTTCTACGGGAGTTGATTCTTTCCTGAAAGTCTTGAAGTTCTGTGCCAACCAAAGGTTCTTCACGAGTCCAGTCATTAATATCGACAACTCTTTCTAATGGAACAGCAATCCCATCTTCTACTTTCCCACCATTCTTCTGCTTGGTTAATGTGTGCCATTCTTTATACAAAATAGAACTAATGGTGTGATCTACTCCAAACTGAGATCTCTCAGTAAGAAGTATGGTTGTTTTTTCGTCCTGACACAAACTACGAAAGGCTTCTGAAGACAATTCTCCATTTCTTAAGTCATTTCCTGAACAAAAAACAATCTTTGGACCACTCAATTGGATCAATTCATTTGCTTCCATCAAAAGGTCAACTTTGGATGGGTCAAATGGTAAATCAGTTAAATCGTCTCCTAATCCTTTCATTAATGCTGGAGACATCCAATCCAAAAGATTGGATGCATAACTCAAAATTTTAGTACCAGAATAGGACAAAAAGTATACTGGAATGGGAGCACCTTGTAAATGTTCATCAATTAACCGAAATAACTCCAAGAACCGACCTGAAAGTGATGTTGGCAATAATGCAGCCCCTCCATTAGCAAGTGTGGCATCCACTAATTGTAGAAATTTTTCTGTCCTCTTTTTATGTGGCATAGTAGAACCCATGTCTGAACTAGTAATAAGAGCAGTTGGTCTTAACAACAGAGATATTGGATTTCCTGTAGAACTGGACAAAAAGCCAGCACTATTCAAAAACGAATCCTTGGAATGATTCCATGCTGGAGCATAGATGATTTTTTCGATTCTTTTAGTGATCAACCAGAAGGTTCCTCCTAATGAGTGCCCAGCATTATATGGAGTAAGAACCATTTTATTTTCAAACAAATTTGTGCTTTGCAAGTACTTCACAAGGGTAATCCGATCAAACCATTCATCAACATCATCCAATTCTATGAATGCCGTACTTAGTGGCCCTATAATCCCGCTGGCTCGATAATACTCCACGGTCGAAATCCGTCCTAATTGATTCACCGGAAGGGTGGAGTACACTGGAATAGTGGACATTATATTGGGAAACTTGACACACAATAAAACATACCCACTAAGGAATTCAGGTGTTGAATGGGAAAGTAACACAACATGGATTTCTCTTAAATACAGTTCCATGAAGTTGGCCAGTTCCGGGTCTTTTCCGTTCCAAGAAGGATCGGCAAGTATCTTCACTTCTCCATCAAACGACATGAGTGACGCCTTGAAGGAGAAATCGTCCTTACCGGGAGTGACTAGTGAAAACGTAAACATGCTTCATATGAGTTCACAACATGTTATGGTGTGAAGATTTCGAGTGTTGAAAAACTACAACACCCATCACGTGACCGGATATGAGATTTCAAACTTTAGTTGCGAAAAAGAGGCAGCCTAAAGAAAAGGACGGTTGCGAAATTCATATACCACGGGAAGCAGTACCATTTGCAATTAATGCAGTGTTAGTGGTAAGATTACTTGATTTCCATTTAAATGTATTTTTCTTATAGACAGGACCATTGTGCCAGTGAGATTTCGATATCTAATTCTTTCTTTCTACGAGTTTCTATTACAACGTTTTATTTAAAAAATACAAAATGAATTATAAAGATTAGAGGAGGAGGTCATGATATGTGACATCGCACACTGAAAAGAATAAATCTTACCGTCGAATGACATGGGATTTTGGGTAAATAAATAACTGGCTTCCAGTAAGGGAGACTCCGGCAAGAAGAAGACCATTATTTAGGATATTATAGATAATAATGTAATTCACCTGGGTAGGTCCATCAACATTTTTAATCCACAAGAATCTTACAATTGACAAGATTCCTGATCTTATTCTTTCGTTCTTGGAAGATGGATACTGTTTCGTGTATGATAAGAAATTAAGGTTTCTGCTTGAGTCAACCCTGGCAATTCATGGGTTGTGTTGATTCTTTCCAATGAGTTCGCATTGGCGGTTTTATATTCACCAGTTTGAATCATAGTTTTTCTTAATTCCTTAATATCAATTGGTTGTCTGAAAGTTTCATTAATCGTGGCCTTTCTGGATCTGGTCTTGGAACTATTTCTTCTCGATCTTTGAACTGTAGCAGCTCTCTTTATGGATTTGAAAGTTTTAGAAAGTTTATTGACATCGTCAATAGAAGAATTTTGCAGTTCATAATCTGGGTTATTTTCTTTTTCAAGCTTCTTCAAAATTTCAGGTTCTGTAGCAATAATTTGATTCAAGATTCTGCGTCTTTCGATATCTTCAACATCGGTAGGATCAAATCCTTCTGGATAGTCGTCAAAGTCTCCTCTACGTACCATTTCTCTGACAATATCAATATCTTTTGGTTTGAAGTTTCTCTTTAAGAAATCATATGAGAATCTTGGAAGTAAACAAGCAATAACTCCAATCAAGATCACACACCAACATCCCAAAGTACCCAAAACTTGTGCTCCTGCCTTATAGTATTCAAGGGCCATACTGGCTTTAGCACTCCAAACCCCAGTCCAGAAAAAGACCAAAAGAACGGAAATTGTATCAATCAACAATGTAAGCCAATCCCATCTCTTTTGCTGTAACAATACATAAACGTCACATGCAACAACAGAAATGATACAAACAACAGTACCAAGCCAGAATCTATGATCAATGGTCATACCTTGAGGATTTTGGAACCCAATCCTAAAGAGCAAAAATGGCAAGAAGAAACAGATAACAGACTGATAGAGGCCATCAGTCATGTACCACACGAATTTGAATTGGGACCATTCAAGACCCAAGATACCACTTCTGTACAATTGAGGAACGAGTAACGAGACTGTATCGGAAACATCTTGATCCAAAACAGCCAAAACAATCACAGGTAAGGAAGTAAATGCCAAATTGAAGAACATCAAGAAGGTATATTCGTAAAGATAGGAGCCATCATAATTGGTATAAATACCAAACCAAAATGCAGTGAAACAGAAAACAACATTCTTATAAAAGAAACATGGTACCATTTCGGCTAATCTCTTATAAGACCATCTACCATGAACCAAGAGTAATCTGGATAAAAATCTGAATTGACCAATAGCATAATCAGAAGACATGACTGCTTGTCTACCTTCTTCCCCTGCAATACCAACCCCAACATTAGCAGCTTGAATCATAGCAACATCATTAGCACCATCACCAATTGCCAATGTCATAACTCCCAAATTGTTTTTGACCAATTTGACAACTTCAGCCTTTTGAGAAGGTGAAACACGACAACAAATGACCGATTTACATTGTTTACCCAACAACAAGAACTTCTTCTGTAAGGTACGAATGGATGGATTTTCATTATCTGTCAAATCTTTGAAAACCAAAGTCAAAGCGGCACCATCGATTATAAGAGCAAGCTTATCTTCAGGAGTTGAATGGTCAGCCTTTGCAGCCGTCACCAATTTATTAACTTCTTCTTCAGTAGGATTATCGGATAAGATACCGAAATTTTCTTGCAAATATTTGGTGACCAAAGCGTCAATATGTTCGACATTTTCATTGTCATCATCCGGAGGTCTGACTACTAACAATTTCATTTCATTTTCCAACAAGTTACAAGAGAAACCGATATTGATGGCGGTTTCAATTCTGTCACCAGTCAAAACCCATAACTTGATACCTGCTTGACTCAATAACGAGATCGAGTCAGGTACACCAGATTGAAGTCTATCTTCTATAGCTGTACCACCCAACAAGATGAAGTCCTTTTCAATTTCTTCACTTAACTCTTCAATAACGGAGTCTCTAGAATCATCAATTGAGGAGTGTGCTTCTTTGAAACGGGCAGACCAGTCATTGAAGTAATCAGAATCAATTTCCCTTTGAGCAATACATAAGGTTCTTAACCCCTCTTTGGCGTAATCCTCAAGGTGCAAAGCAGTTTTATGGATCACTTCGTTAGAATTGTTTTGCGAATTCAATTTTTGAAACATGACATTATCGGCTCCCTTAGAGATCAACAAGATTTTGTTTTCTGGAGTTCTGAAAATACATGACATTCTTTTTCTGGCAGATGTAAATGGAATAATATCCAAGAGTTCATATTCACGTTCATCTCCATAGATAACTAACAGAAGGGTTTTACGGAAACGACCCTTAAAAACAATCCCCAAATCACGGGCAACAGCCACCAAAGCAGCTTCATCTGGAGATTCAGCTTTCAAATCACGAAGTTGGCTATCAGTTTCACTAGGCTCAGTTACCACGGTATGACATAACGCAAGTGCCAACATGAATTCTTCATTGGCATTCTTTTGCTCTTCACTATTATCTCCTTCAGTCAAGAGGGTATCTTTGACGTAGTCATTGGAAACAAAAGTGATGCTTTCTTCACGTAATTGGTCATTATTGGAGTACTTGGTAAGATTTTCAACCATAGCTTCTTTATCCGAGGAAATGCGCCTTCTCCATTTGTCACTCTCTGCAATGACATCAACCCCGGAACGTTTGTCCAAACCTTGCTTAGCTTCAGTATATGCCAAACCATAAGAAACACCATTGATACTACACTTTTTGAGTTCCATAACATTCTGCGTAAGGGTACCTGTCTTGTCACTGAACACATATTCAATTTGTCCAAGATCATCGGAAATGTTCCATGCTTGAGGAATACAAGCAAAATCTAATTTTTCATAATACATCTTGATATCGGAAAAGATGAAGAATGCTTGAAGAGTTTTGATGATTTCAACGGAAATGTATAACGAAATAGGCACAAGAGTTTGGTAGATAATCAAGGACACGAAGAAAGAAATAACACCATTGGCAGTATCAGTACTAGCAAAAGGTTTGAATTCATAAAATCTTCTCGATGTATCTTTTTTCCTATAAAATAGTCCATTTACCAAACCCGAAACAAAACAGATAATAAACAATAAGACGAAATTGATCAAAACAGACAAATTTAATTCATTGGAGATTCTCGAAGACTTGGTAGGAGTTATACCTGAATTCAACATAATTTTAGTTTCCTCACCAGTATAAAGTACTAAACCAATAGCCCATTTAGTATTTCTTAAGGTGTATCCTCTAAGTAAAATATTATCATAGGTGACAGCTTCTTTTTCATCAGCATTAACCAAGTTCTTCTCGTCATCGTAGTTTTCATAATGAATGGTACCTCTAAAAGAATATAAATTTGGATTTGGAGCATCACACTCAACCCAGAACTTGGCATTTAACAAATCATCTGAATGTTTAAAATTGTTTAAACCACCCGATGCAAGTGCAGATTTGGATTTTAAATTAGTTTCACCATCCAAATTCTTGGTTTCAATAAAACAAGTTCCTTCCACATCCGAGGTGGAAAGAATAATCACATCAGCAGGAATTTCTTCATTAGGTCTGATTCTAATCACATCACCAACAGTGACATCTTTCCAGTGTCTATTCTTGAAAGCAACACGATTATCGGAGCTGGCGTTTTGATTTTGAAGAGTAGGGTTGAGGAGGGAGTTGGCATGGGGAACAGTTGTTCGGTGAGATTTGGTTGAATGATGAGACTTTCTACCATATTTGTAAGAAGAAGTACTTTTTCTTTGTTGAGTTGGTTCTTCAGTATTAGAATGGTATGAGAAGTCAGAAATAACAGTACTGACTCTTCTAAGAGCATTATCTTCTTCGGCAGCTTGTTTTCTGACGTAATTGGCTTTGGCTTTCTTACTTCCAAATACAAAAGTAGCACCTTTGGCAATTCCATGGGTACATGTCCCAGTGATTCTAGTACAGGCTTTTTTGAATTTTCTCCACAGAGAAACATCGTTGACAAGGACGTTTGGGTTGTCAAGGCCTTGAAGAAGGTGAATTGGAGAATTATTTAAGTCGGTATCACTGACAGCTCTTCTATAGTCTTCAAATGCATCCTTGATGGCTGTTATACAAACAATGACAATCAAAGGTACAGCAGCCAATCCAGGGGAGGGAACCCCGAAAATCTCAAACGCCCCAAGAATGACCACCGCAAGGAAATAGATGTTGGCGATGTTTCTGAACTGGAATAAGATATTTTTGGGAAGAAACGAAATGGGAGTATACTTTGTCGTTCTGATTTTGTTTCTGGGATATTGCAAAACGGGACAGTCCTTTCCTGCATTGTCTCTGGTAGCCATTTCTTCAGCTAGAGGTTGGTTGAAGTAGATATAACGAGGGATTTTGTTATAAATTTGTTGGAGGTATTCGGGACGGGAAACCATACCTTTTTTGAAGAAGTAAGTATGGATCCTATCTTTGAAAGTGGGTGGCGGGGTGTTGAGCAAGTCATGGATGGTGTAGTTGGTCTGGACATCCTGGGGATCCTTTGATACGGGGCTACTGCCGGGGGCCACTGTTTTCTCAGATGCAGTGGTTTCGTGTGGTAATGGTTTGGTGATGTTGTTTGAGGTGTCTGTCAAGTTGGAGGCACTATTAGAAGTAAAATCCTTGTGGGTAAGGTACTGATTATTAGCAGATGACGAAGATGAAGTGTTCCTCATATGGTTGGCCTCATCTCCATACACAGATGAAGGAGTCCTTTGAATGGACGACGACATATGGTGGCACTAACGTTATCGATAGATATATGTATAGACTGGTATATTCACTATGGGGTGCAGGTGTCGGTTCTCAACTAATATAGATGATATCCACAAGTTCCAATATGTTCAGCTAACAGTCCAGTTGGCTAGGAGGTCACACTTCCTTTCTATAATGTAAAATGGCAATTACTAAAAATTGGAACTCAATCCTTGATATAGAAAAATAGTCGCACAGGGCTTTTGTTATTGTTTACGCTTGGGGACTACAGGATGTGTGTCAGCACGATGGCTGATGAGAATAGTCAAGAAAAAAACGGGCGTGCCCGCTTTCGCTCTGTTGTTCTGTTCGCTCTGTTGCTCTGCTCTACAGTTGGTGTTCTTCCTGTACAGTCTCTTCTTTCTCTAAACTGCATCTCTCTGCTCCAGCTGTATTGTACCTCTCGTTGTGGTACAGCAACGGCATCCGTTTGGGCCGGCCGAATAGTGGGGTCGTGCGCACCCATCTGTAACGGATGTAAGCCTAGATCCGTGCGGATTCCGATGGTCATCGAGCCTTTGACCAGCACGGGAACATTGGGAGGATGAGCGAAGGGTCGGTGGATAATGGCAACTGGTGGTGGGGGAAAATTTGCAGACATTTGGAGGTCGAAAAAAGAATACTGCTGATCGCTGTTGCGGACTAGTCCCCTTCTTCTACTTTCCTGCTGCTGTAAAGTGTAATAGCATCATAAACCTTATCCCATGTTCTTCGTATATAATATTACTGCAGCTGTAATTTAATTTACATTCTAGCCGAGCCCTGAGGTAAAAAGACAACAGGGTCACATGATACAATATCGCTACTCAACTCGTATCTTGGATACAACGTGCGTTGTTCCTAATTATTCGGTCACGTGGATTTTGCACCCATGACAAGCAGTTCCTGGAGATGAAAAGTCCAACATCAGAAATGGAAAGAAATATGTATGGAAGTGTACCTAATGGTAAGGCATTTATTCGAGAGGAGTTTGAACTAAAGAGGAAGCCATTAAGGGCTGACTAGCCTGTTTCACCATGCATAAGGTGTTACACCACAATGAGATATTACACGATAAAAATAGGGGAGAGATGATGATGATGATGTTGTTGTTGTTGTTGTTGTTGTTGTTGTTGTTGTTGTTATTGATGATGTTGTTGTTGTTGATAGAAAGTTCAATAAATATGGTGGTCGGAAGAAAGTCTCCAGCTTCATCAAAAAACATGTCCAGTGTTCTAAGCTGCACTGTCGTATTCTTTTTTGAATTATGTCGACAATCACGTGATACGTCACGCGACCAGCAAAATTTTCGAATCCATTCTCGCTCGTCGTCGACCATTTGAAAAATTGAATCCACATTATCAAACTCTTTATCCAACAAAATATCCAAATAATGTCCATTGAAGAAATCCCACAAGGTGCTGACGTCAACGTCCTCCCAAAGAACGAAAAGAAAGCCAGAGAATTGATCAAGAAATTGAACTTGAAGCAAATCAAAGGTATCACCAGAGTCACCTTCAAGCAAAGAGGTAACTTGATTTACGCCATTGATGCTCCAGATGTCTTCAGATCTTCTGCCGGTACCTATGTTGTTTTCGGTGAAGCCAAGGTCGATGACATGAACAAGAGAATCGCCGAAGCCCAAGCTCAACAAGCCAGCCAAGAAGCTCTTACTAAGTCTGCCACCGATGCTGTTGAAGACAAGTCTCCAGAATCCATCACCGCCGATTTGGAAGCCGCTTCTTTAGCCGACAAGAAGGAAGATGACGACGCAGAAGAAGTTGTCGATGAATCTGGTTTAGATCCAAAGGATATCGAAATCATTGTTGAACAAACCCAAGTTTCTAGAGCTAAGGCCGCTAAGGCTTTGAAGGCTCACAGTGGTGACATGGTTAATGCCATCATGAGTTTGTCTTAAGTTTTAGGTTAGTTACGTATATTTAATATTAAGCTCACAATATCTATAGTAGTTAATCCGATGTATTGTGGTTCTCAGAAGTATCAACATCCACATTTTTAGGAGGCATATCGACCAGTCCTTCCTTGGAGTTGATATTAGACACATCTTCCTTGTTGGTTATATCTTTCCCTTCTTTTGTTAAATCTGCCAGGTGTGGCAATTCGGGAAATTCTTTCAGTTCGGGCAATTCTTCTTCTGTCAATCCTTGCTCTGTTGCGGTCCTTCCTTCTTCGCTCTTAAGTTGCTTCATTTGTTCATCGAAGGGACTTCTTCCATTCACGGTTCCACATTTCCAACACATATACTTTATATTATCAGGGTTGGTGCAGTCAGGTGGGGCTAAACCATTATGGGTGAAACATTTACTGCAGATCAAAGCATATCTCTTTTCTACTGATTCATTGTTATCTGAGCCTATGAGAATATCAAGTAGCCTGTCCTGGATCGTACGTGGTTGCTTTTCCTGTATTACAGGAGGCGAGGAAACAGGAGGAGAAGCAGCCGATTTAGTAGACTGATTAACGGGCGACAATTGTAGTTTGGCCAATTCTTGTTTCTGAGACTCTGAAAGGTTCTTAGGCAAGGGCACTGGTTGAGAAGCAGGATTGACAACTCCTCCAACACCAGCGGCATTGGATCCTGGAACATTCTTGACCTTACCTTGCTGGGGATTCTTGTTGACCTGGTGGAGATTCGATTGGTCGTACTTGTTTAACAAGGCATTGGTAGTATTGAAGTTGGTGATTTTCTTCAATTCATCGATCTTGGCCGAATGTTTCTTCCGTAACAGTTGTAATCTTGAAGTTCTATTCTTAACCACGAAATCAAACAAGTACTGGATAACCCGGATTAGCAACCATGTTATAACCGGATATAGACCAATGGTCAATACCTGTTTCCGAGATAAGCCTCTCATATAGACCTGGAAGCGGTTTACACCTATTTCCCCAGCGGGTAGCTGACTATAGTTGTATAAGTTCATCAATAGGTAGATCATTGTCAAGTACAGGAGCAAGGTACGTTTCAAAGATTTCGATTTCGATTTCAAACGGGCAATCTGCTGTTGAGTCACCGAAATGTTATCAGACAACGAGTTCAAGTCTTTTTCGAATAAATCGGGATCGAATCCTTTTTTGAATAATCCAAAGACTGGCATAGTGAAGGGATTATGTGAAAAGTAGTATGTTCAAAAGTAGTATGTTCAAAAGGTGAGAACAATAGTGGCTGGAGTATGGATCTAAACTTGTTTCTTTGTAGCAACAAATATCAAAAGGACAACCGAAAGACTATTGGATCAATGAATCACGTAGGTTACAAAACTCTTTTACTTCTTCTGTATGAATTATGTTATGGAGCTAAAGGTGGCACACGTATCGATTGCTCGTCAGAAATTGTAATCTGACATATGACTCGCATTGAAATTTCGGCCCCAAGCCTCACAAACCAAAGCCAATTGATCATCACCAATCCACATCTTCCCCCATATGTCGTATACTATAGGTGATCGGAAACTCACGCTAAACAATGAGCTTCTGGAGGATGACCAAAAGCTCATTCTTTCGCACACCAAACTATTCAAATATTGCTTGAATAATGCCACATATCAGTTTCTTGTACGGGTGAAGCATATCATCCATCTTTATACCGATACCATGACCATCTACTCGACGCTATTGCGCAAGGTCCCAAACTACGATGACATCACCACCATGGCCAACGATGTGAAGAACAAGGTTCTCAAGGTGGAGGAGGACTTAAATAGGCTCTTTGAGGATGGTCACCATCGCCATTGGGAAGATCGCAACTTTGAGACGTTTTCCAAGAAAATAGCCACTCTAGTGATGGATACATGTATAGAGACGTTTGGAGCCATTTCGAAAACTTTGATCTGTATCGAGCTTTTCTTTGAAAACTTCAACAACTTGTCCAAATTGGTCATCCCCATCGTTACCCAACAGGTGGAGACGTTAATTAATGCATTCACCAATGCCAGATATTTATTTGGACTTACCACCATAGTAGAGGATCTCGGTAGCACAACGGAACTCACGCCCCCCGTCATAAAGCAGTTGAAGAAGATAGAAAAAATCACCACCAGCATAGAACACGAAACGGCGATGTTAAGGTCGGTGCAGACATTCTTGGACCAAACCCTTATTGTCTACACGAAACTACTCCTAGGTAAGGCCATTTTGAAAAGAGAACTCGAAGCAACCGAATGTCAACTAATAGAAAGAAGAGAAGTGTGTTTCCGGGCCGCCGAAAACGTCGGCAGCATTCCGCTCGAAGAAGACCTGCAAGAAAAATGGACCACTCAGAAATTGACCCTCTATGCATCGTATGCCATGATCCTCCTCATAGCCGTCCTAAGCTTTGTTATCTACAGGTTGATCCATATTGTGATAGCCAAAAATTAAGAACCCAATATTCAAATCAACATCGAAATCAAAATTGATAACAAAAGTGCAGACTGAAGCACACCAAGAAGACAGTTAAATAGTGTACTAGTATACAAACAGTGTAAGCCCACATACACACGCACACACACACACATACACACACACACACATTGTGTGCCCGTAGTATATAGCACAAGTAGCGAGCACACGATCAACGTCACGAGCACTAATAATGGACCTATCGGGCCCAAATATTCACTACATTGCCCCCTACCACTTCCCACTTTCATAGCACGAAACCAAGCTTGTTCCCCTCTGTAGTTGTTCGACATTCTCTGTTTCGTTCTTCTGTGGTACCCTCCATTTCCTTTATGTTTATCTCAATGCAGGGCAAAATCCTGCACATAACCACGCAACAAAAACAACAACATTTCCAATAAGGTCCATCATTACATACACTTGAATATATGGATGAGGCATTCAATTGAACAGACCGTACCCAATCAAAAGCACCCCGATCGAATTCAATACCATTCATAAACCCCGCGATACCAGTTGTCCGTATTTCTTTTTTTGTATCAATTAGTGCCGTTGTTCAGCGCCAACAATCCCATTCCTTTCCATCGACCATTGTGCCCCTCTTATTACCATCCCCCAGATGAACACCCAAATCTACTCGGCAACATATTCCAATGTACCGGTGTTCGAATTCGTCACCTTGGAGGGTCCCATCATGAGACGTAAACTGGACTCGTGGATCAATGCCACCCATATCTTGAAAATCGCAAAGTTCCCCAAGGCCAAGAGAACCAGGATATTGGAGAAAGACGTCCAGACGGGAGTCCACGAAAAAGTTCAAGGTGGCTACGGGAAATACCAAGGAACCTATGTACCACTAGACTTGGGGGCTGATATAGCTCGGAATTTCGGAGTTTTCGAGGAATTAAGACCCATTTTCGAATTCAAATACATAGAGGGCAAATCAGATACCCCTCCTCCTGCTCCCAAACACAACCATGCGTCTGCCTTGAACATAGCCAAGCGCCAGGCCAATGCGGCCGCAACAGCCGCTTCTACTTCTACAGTACCAGTCACCGCCAGGAAATCAAAAAGTATGAACTCTTTAACTGGAGAACCTCCAAAAAAAAGAGGAAGACCAAAAAGAGTCACCTTGAATACCAAAAGAGAACCCATCTTAAAACACTCAGATACCACCCCAATAGAACCAGGCCCAAGTATTGGAACATTCAATAACAAAAGCTCATACACCTCCCCTCAACATACACCTACCCTTTTAAGACAAGATACAGAACAAGACGCACTTCAAGTGATGACCAGTAACATGAACCTTAAAAAGGACGATTTGGAGTTAGTCAATAGCGACGAAGAAGAGGACGATGAAGACAACAAGGGTGCCATAGATAAGCCTAATGGGATCCATGGTCATCTCTCCGTCCACTCCCAAGGCGATGAATTAATGAATAGTAAAGAGTTATTTGGCACTCCTCGTGAATCTTTTGAAAAGATAATACATTCCAATCATACTACTCAGTTCAATTTTAACAATAATAATAACCATGCCTTAAATGGGCATGGAAGCCAATTATCTCATGATCCTTATAGTCTTCTGCAATACCACCAGCCAAGTATCTCCAAAATCAACCCCGACTCGATGTACTCAGAGTACTTTTCGAACTTGTTGACCTTCTTTCTTGATGACACCAAAATACGATCAGTGACCATCCCATATCGAATTTTGAACCCACCCCAACCAATATCAAAAATCAACATAGACCAACCTATAGACAACGAAGGCAATACAATATTCCACTGGGCATGTTCGATGGCAAACATACAAATGATTGAATTTTTATTGAGCAAGTTTGACACTAGCCCTGATGTTCGAAACAATCAAGGAGAAACCCCATTGATGTTTTTGATCAAGTTCAATAATTCGTTCCAGCTCAAGAATTTCCCCACGATCCTACAACTATTGATAGAATCGATGCTTTCAGTGGACAATACCGGCAAAACGGTACTACACCATTTGGCCGCAATTGACAACGACAAGAAAAATAAAGAACGGTTTTCAAGATATTATATGGAGACGATATTTGACAAGTTAATCGAAGCACTGGACGATGACAATATTGATATGGAAGAAAAGGTGGGAGAAGACGACATACCTGACAAAAAAGATTTGATAGCGAAATTCACTAATCATCAAGATTCAGATGGGAACACGGCCTTCCATATTGCCGCGTACAATTTGAACAAGAAGTGTATCAAGGTATTTATCAGCTACCACAAGTATATTAATTTCAGCTTGAGAAACTTGGTCTCATATACAGTTGAAGATTATCTTGCTTCGCATAATTTTGTATTAAGATTAGGAGTCGACGAGAACGATGAAGAGCAGCAATTCAATGAAGGGTTAATCCCACATGATAGTTCAAGTACCAAAAGTTTTGAAAGTGAGTTATACAATTCTAAAATGGCCGTTAATTTGCAGAACACCACATCTAATTTAATTACTGAAAAATTAACCGAGTTGGCTTATACTATAGATAAGGAGTTGAATGAAAAGGATGACAACATTCTTTCATTTTTTAAGGTGTTGAAGGTAGTAAATCAAAAAAAATTGGACACCCAAAAGCAGGTACTTTCGTTCTTCAAATTAGACTATTTGGTTGAAGATCAAGAAAAGGCATTCAAGGAGAGCAATCCACATGATTTGGTAATTGATTCCACCAAGGACCGGGTGATACAAGAGGAAATCTACAGATTGGTGAATGACATCAGTTATCAGATCCTCAGCAAGAAGAACGAGTTAGTGGAGCAGAGTAGCAAGTATAAACGGATCAGCGAACAGAAGCAGTTAAAAGAAATCGGGTCACTCATTGAAGAACAAGTAAAAGATACTAAGGGTACGAATAATCATTCTAATTGGACGAAGGGCGACCCGAGGGAGTTAGCAGTAGAATTGACCCAGCAAATCATCCTCAGAAGACAATTACAGCAAGACTTATACCAACGTCAATTAGAAGTCACGAATATTCCTGAAATCGCGAACGTTAATAAGGTTGATCCTGACGCGAAGCCGATTTCAAGTAGTCCTTCAACAGCTTCCTCCACACCAACAGGCATTGTGACGCGCTACCCGAACGACGACAAGTTGCACAAGTACTGCAAATTGATATCGTTGTGTTGTGGAATGAACATTAACGAAGTAGAAGGATCAATCGACATGATTGAGCAATCTTTGAAGAGTTCAAAGTGAACAGGTCCTTGAAATTAGCATATATATATCGGGTTTGTTTCTAGCAATGGTTTCTGATATGGTACTCCCGAAGTTTTCATTCTCCGATGCCTTCTATTCCTTTTAGTTTTCTACTTCTAACGATAATGAAATGTATTATTAATAACCTTGAGAAGATACCAGCAAACAAGTAGTACTTAAAATAGTAGTGTGGTCTGGCAACGGCCATCCATAACCGTCTCGAGCAAGTGTGTGACAAAAGTCCATCAATAACCGTCGCGGGTAGTGTCCAGAACCAACATCCGGTCGGATAGCGATGATTGCATTTCGGGTACCGATGGTTGCATCCAAATTGCGACCTTGAAAATTTTGTACCGCGCATACCCGAAAACGTTACGCATGGTTGTAAAATAAGCTCGGGGAGAGTAAGGTCGGAATCTCTATAGTCATCTATAGGATTATATATAGTGGGAACGGATGAGCTCCTTTAAACCACTTTCTGTCTGTTCCCTAACTATTCGTACTATTTCGAAATGGTGTCTCTTAACAGTAAAGAAAGTGACTTTCGTAATTATCACGAGGAGTTGTCGGCATCGTCCTCCAATGATACACACTCCCCGGTGGCTCTTACTGCTACGAGATTCGAGCAAAAAAAGGATAGAAGCACCAGTGTAAGCCGGTCGCGGAGAAGCTCGACCGCCTCTCTTTCTAAGTCCATAGACGTCATCAGAAGAAGCTTGCAAGGGGACCGTTATTATGAGGGTGCTCCCGGTGATGAAAATAATTACTCTGTGCATCAAATCTATGGAGAGATCGAGCAGGAAAAGATCGATGTCAAAAGAACTGCCACCAGAAATACCATTTTGGGTGAGTTGGTGCAGAGGAACCAGGATTTAGGCGATTTGAACACCTCGGACTACGAAACAGACATCGAAAAGGGACCTCAAACCGAACCTGTCACTTACGAGGACAATTTTGCACCTGAAAGCACTATTCCTATCAAGGATGGCGGAGAAGAGTTCAACCACGTAGATCCGGAATTAATTACCTGGAACGGCACAGACGATCCAGAAGCACCCAGAAACTGGCCTACTTTCACCAAAGTATACTTGCTAGGCTTTGTTTCCTTGTATGCATTAGTAGCTCCTATGTCTTCATCGATGCCATCTCCGGCAATGTCAGAGATTTCAGCCGAGTTCCATATCACCTCTCAAATCATCGCATCTATGGTGGTCTCCATCCAAATTCTTGCATGGGCCCTTGGGCCATTAATCGTCGCTCCTCTTAGCGAACACGATATCTTTGGCAGAAAATTGGTGCTTGATGTTTCGGTATGGATGTCACTTTTCTTCAACTTGGGTTGTGCATTTTCCCGAAATACTACCCAGATCATGGTCTGTCGTTTTGTGGGAGGGTTATTTGGATGTGTTCCTTTGAATGTTGGAGCAGGGGTGATTTCCGACTTGTTTGCGGCCAAGTCCAGAAACGCAGCATTGGCAGGGTATTCTTTGGCTCCGTTATTGGGTCCAGTGATTGCCCCAGTGGTAGCCGGTTTTGTTGTGGAGCACATGCAATGGAGATGGACCTTCTATGTGTTATGTATGTTCAATGCATTTGTGGCCATATCTGCCACCATCTTCTTCAAGGAGACATACACCCCTACTTTGTTGAGAAGAAAGGCTCAGAGATTAAGAAAAGAAACAGGTAACACTAACTTGCATACCATATACGAAATAGCAGATGGGGAGACTTTTCTTGGGAAAATGACTTTAACCTTGACTAGACCAGTGAAGTTGCTATTAACCCATCCGATGATCGTAGGCTTGGGGTCCTTCATGGCTTTCACTTATGGGTTTATGTACTTGATGATAGTGACGTTCCCTACCATTTTTGGTGAAATCTATGGCTTTAGCAAGTCTGTCACTGGATTAATGTACATTCCAATGGGTGTTGGGTTTATATTGGGTCTTGCTTTCTGGACCTTCATGATTGGTAGGACATACCGTCACTTGACTGAAAAGAACAATGGAGTACCCAAGCCAGAGTTCAGGCTACCATGTGTTATTGCAGCTGCAGTACTTGTTCCAATCGGATTAATATGGTTTGGATGGTCTGCTGAAAAGAAATTGCATTGGATCATGCCAGGAATTGGATCTGCAATTTTCGCCTTCGGATTAGTCTGTGTTTTCCAATCGTTGCAGAGTTATTTGATCGATATGAGTCCCAGGTTTGCGGCTTCATCGGTAGCAGCCGCAGCGCTATTCAGATCATTATTCGGATTTTCCTTCCCATTATTTGCAGACAAGATGTACGAGAGATTGGGCTATGGCTGGGCAAACACAATGTGTGGATTCATAGGCTTAGCTTTAGGAATCCCATTCCCAATCTTCTGTTACATTTATGGGGAAAGAATAAGAAAATGGGCGGACAAGAGATTTGAAAAAGAGCAGTTTGCCAGGGACCAGAAGAACTTGGAGCGATTACTACGCAAATCCAAGCAAGCCAGCCAATAATAGCATTATTTTTATATGGGACATAATAAAAGGATTAAGATAAAAGTGGGGTGTGGAGTGTCATTGGTGAGAAAGAGGAGTAGGAAGCCAATGCAGTAGTGAAAATAGGTAATCAAAATCGGTAATAGGAGGAAAGCTAAAATGGGTGATTGAATCCTACAAAATATTGCTGCTTTGCTAATGGTAGCTAGATATAACTACTTCTCCTCTTCATAGACTAATAGATCATACCAGGGAGAACTAATACTGTTCTGTAGTAGATCCTAAATTAGGCTGCGAAATTATTATTGTACTTTGTTATGCAAGCCGTGACATTTAGATCTGCGACACTAAGCCAACATGTGGCACCATAAGAACTGGAATAATCCTTCACGGGTTATATGATCCGAAATTAAGTAACCATCCCAATTCATCCCAGTTGTTAAGTTGACGAAGGTTTGCATACCAATTAAGGAATTTTGCAATCATCAAGTCAACATATAAGTGTCATTTTTTTTTAATTGCTACATACAATATAGACTGATTGTAAGTATTAGATCTTTAAAAAAGCAATGCTATTTGGAGACTTGACTACGACTATAGGAACTCCGGCTCAAACTAACCCATGCATCGAATCAGTACATTTTCCAGTTTTATTCTTTTTTATTCCCTACCTTTCAGTTACCTCATATGACATTCGATATTACGTCACAGATCTAAAAGTGAGAATCGAAAATTTTTTTCTCTACATTTATAAGGAGACAATCATCCAACAAAAAGAGACCCAATGAATAGTGCCGAAAATGTCAGACCGCTTGGAGTAGACGACTTGAAGTTGTTCCCGTTGCCAAAATACGTCGAATCGCTACCAATTTCAAATGTGCAAGGGTTTATTAACGACCCCGAATTGGTGTCTGGATATATCAAAACGTTACAGGGATACAAGGAACAAAAAACAGCGATTCTCGAGAAGTTGGGCACCATCGAAGGTCTACATGGGGAAGTAGCACAGTTGATCAAAGATTACGTACAATTGAGTGAGAAGATCATTCAACAGATCAATAATATCCAAAAGTTACATCATGAGTTTTCCAATTTGGAAATGAACCAATTCCGACTTCTATCATATAATTTCAACCAGGATTTTTTGATCAAAAATAAGTTCAGCAAGTTGATGGAGAGTAATAATGTCGAATCGCTTGAATTGGTCAGAAAGTTCAACGAATCCAGCAGGCTGGACGTGGATCTGTTTACGGAATTGGTGACCAATTTCAGAGCCAGCAGGAAGACATACCATTTACGGAAAGAGAAATTAAATCGCTGGAATGAAGAAAGAGTAAGTGGTAATATATGAGAGAAAATGAAGCCAGAGCAAGAAAAAATACATTCACCTTAATAAATGATTAGTTGAACATAGCAGGTGCTATTTAGGTGCTTCTGGTTTTTGTCACTTAAGATAGGTTCCTGGATACGGTTTTTAGCACACCGGTAAACGGTCGGATCGAATCTCAAAAACCGCGGCTTTAAAACCCGATCTTAACTCCCCTCCCCAATTCCACCTCCATGCTGTGCGCTACCACAACAATACAGTACTCTAGAATGCCATTTCGCACTGGACATTAGCTCATTAGATAAGAGAAAATCTAGCCAATAAGGGCTAGCTGTGATTCTCTATACGATATCCTTTCCTCTTTTTCCCCTCCCTATACCTTACATTCAATTGACCCATAATTAGCAATCACAGGAGCCCAATGGGGACCCCATGGGGTTCTCATGGGGGGAGCACCACAGGGCCAACCAATAGTCTTTTAGTCTTTCTCCTTTTGTCTTCCTTTTCCCTTTCGTCCCTTGCGTCTCAACTTTCTTTAAGGCCGGAGGGGTTCTCGGTGGAGCCAACTCCGATAGTCGTGTGGCGCGAGAAAAATTTTAGCCCGACTCTCTCCATGCTATATATATTAAACACACATTATCATCCACAGAAAGCAATCGCATCTAAAGTTAGGCTGATTCAATTAACCCCACTTTGGCCCGTTTTCAAGTCTCCCGATTAACCATGATGAACAGATTTGTGACGAGAAGATTTCTTTCTTCTACCGCCAGAGTATTTGAAGCCAATTCCCCCACACCCACTCCACTCCGTGTCCCCAAGAAGAAGAGTGCCTTTAGAAAAATATGGAACTACACTTTGGGTATCTCGGCCTTTGCTGTTCTCGGTTCCACCGGTGTCATTAGCTATAAAGTGTACCAGGAATCCAATCCTGCCAATCAGGAAAAACAAGTGCCGTATTTCGAAAGTGGCCAGAAGAAGAAGACCTTGGTCATCTTGGGTTCTGGTTGGGGGTCCGTCTCTCTCTTGAAAAACTTGGACACTACCTTGTATAACGTCGTCGTGGTTTCTCCAAGAAACTACTTTCTTTTCACCCCATTGTTACCTTCCTGCCCTACCGGAACCATTGAATTGAGATCCATTATCGAACCTGTTAGATCCATCACCAGAAGAGCTCCCGGTGAAGTAATCTACTTGGAAGCCGAGGCCACCAATGTTGACCCTGTCAACAACGTCATCACCATCAAACAATCCACCACTGTCCATTCCGGTCATTCCGGTAAAGATACCTCTTCAACTAAATCCACCGTATCTGAATACACCGGTGTAGACGAAATCACCACCTCTTTGAACTATGACTACTTGGTTGTCGGTGTCGGTGCCCAGCCTTCCACTTTCGGTATTCCTGGTGTTGCTGAGCACTCGACTTTCTTGAAGGAAATCAGCGATACGATCACCATCAGAAAGAGATTGATGGATTGTCTTGAAGCTGCTAACATTTTGCCAAAGGGCGATTCCGAAAGAAAGAGATTGTTATCAATTGTTGTCTGTGGTGGAGGTCCTACTGGTGTTGAAATCGCCGGGGAAATCCAAGATTATGTTGACCAAGATTTAAAGAGATGGATGCCAGAAGTTGCCAGTGAAGTCCAAGTTACCTTAGTTGAAGCCTTACCAAATGTATTGAATATGTTCAACCACAAATTGGTCGAATATACCAAACAAGTCTTTGAAGCCACCAACATTAATTTACTCACTAACACTATGATCAAGAAGGTTGAAGATAAGAACGTAATTGCCCAAGCCAAGAAGAAGGATGGATCAACCGAGATGTTCGAACTTCCTTACGGTATGTTGATCTGGGCCACTGGTAATGCCCCAAGAGACATTACTCGTAACTTGATTTCCCAAATCGACGAACAAAAGAACGCTAGAAGAGGTTTATTGGTCGATGACAGATTATTGGTCGATGGATCGTCCAACGTCTTTGCTCTTGGTGATTGTACCTTCACCAAGTATGCACCTACTGCCCAAGTTGCTTTCCAAGAAGGAATCTATTTGGGAGAACACTTCAATAAGTTACATGAAATCGAAACCGTTAAGCATACTATTGCCAACCCAACTGCTTCTGACAACAAGGAAAGATTGAACAAGAAGTTGACCAAATTGGAAGAAAAATTACCAATTTTCAAATACAACCATCAAGGATCCTTGGCCTACATTGGTTCCGAAAAAGCGGTTGCTGATTTGGTCTGGGGAGGATGGTCTAATGTCACCACAGGTGGTACCATGACCTTCTTATTGTGGAGATCTGCTTACATTTACATGTGTCTTTCTGTCAAGAACCAAATTTTGGTTTGTATGGACTGGGTTAAGGTCTCTTTGTTCGGAAGAGATTGCTCCAAGGAATAGATACGCCGTTTATAATTAATAGATATTTCGTTATGCATGGAGTAGTAGAAAGTAGAAAGTAGAACGAAGAACATCGAGACCACCTCAAAATAATGGGGGGTATAATTACATAAGCAATTTGTAATTTCATCCTGATCATAATTAAGCGCGAAGTATATGCTTTTGTTAACTAGAGAATTTTTAACTATGGAGGTGTTGCATTTTTCCCCTCTAAAAAATGCTGCAAAAAAATCACCTTTTCATTTGACTAACTACACCTCTTTCTTAGCATGTTATCCTTTAGTGTTAGGAAGTTCTCTACTCTCAAGGAAGAAAACGGAGCATGGTTCCATTATCCACAGCGGTCCGACATCTCCATTCATTTTATCAAGCTTAGAACCACCCTGGAAATCACCATAAGTGTATTATGGAGAGGCACATTATTGGTAAGTTGAACCTAATCTTATTCTCTTTTATCACTATACTAATATTAAGGAGAAGCTAGTAATTGATGATGAATGTAATGTGATATCAATAATTGCTAAATACCCTTCAATTGGTTTCAAATTGACTACAGCATTTGGTAAGCTCTTGAACCGCTTCCAAATCGGATTCTCTCAACAGCTGGAATTCGAAAAGTGTTGTACTTATTTGAAAGACGATTTGGAATTGACAATATCGGAGTTTCCCAACAGAGAAAGAAACCTTCAAACTTCGCAAGTTCAATATTCTGAACCGCTTCCAAACTTGGACTATTCAACTTCACAATCTCAAGCCAATTTTGTGAATATGTACGCTTCCCAACCACCGAACCCTTTGCTATTTAATTTACAGCAACAAACACATAATCATCACAATTTTTCAACCATGAGTCAAAACAACTCGGGTATAGCCTCTATTTTAGATTCTCAATTAAAGAACCGACCGGTTTCAAAAAATCAATTCAGAGATTTTCCTCTTGTCAACCCATCTGAACAACTATATAACCTTAATGATTACGAATTGAGGAATAAAATATTCTCCCTTCTACAAGATGAAAAGTTCGTTGACTTTGTTCTAAAGATTGATAAGATTTTGGAAACTGAATAATGTACATCTATAAAATATGAATGCAATATAGCCGACTGACTGTCTAATTATTGAACCTACCATTTACCTTGATCCATCGTTTGATGATTAAACCATCATCTTGCAGAATCTCCTCCGCAACCAATTCATAGTTAAACATCTTTGGAAGTAAGGAAAATTTGACGTACCAGAACAAAACACACACCAACACACAAGATACACCGATCAATGGAAAAGGGGGCCAGTTTTCCAATCCTTTCGGATTGGGGTTTTGTGATGAAATGAATGGAGAAACAACGAGATATGCACTGATAATAATGGTAATTATTACAGCTATTGTACTGGCCCTTATCGGAGCTTTGACATCAGGATACCTTCTTCTTACTATAAAGATTCCAATAGCAGTTGCAGCAATAAATATTTGGTTTGGGAATCCTTCCAAAGAAACAATATATCCATAAACATCCCCGGATGGGGCAAGGATGAAGATGAAAGTGGTTATCAGAACACTCAATATTAATGCAGGAAGTGGGGCACCAAATGGCCAATTCGATGACATGACTTTTGCAAACGGAAGATAACCTTCGCGGAAGGCTTCCTGATTAACTCTTGAAATGGTATAAATAACCACAAATATATTCCCAGCTGCACATAAGGCTACAGCAAGAGTTAAGATTCTTATACCAATAGTATGACCGAAAACCTTCTGGAATAATATAGAACCAACCAATGTCCTACTGTTAGCCAATTCTTCTTCGGGTATAGCAATCAAATACGCAAGGTTGGTGAAGATATAAGTGATTGAAATAATAATCAAGGAAACTGGACCCGCAATTTTGAACACACGAACTGGATCATCGATTTCACTTGAAACTGTATGAACCAGATTCCAACCTGAGAATGCAAAACTTGCCTTAATGACGGCAGTAGCAAATGAAGATGAAGATGCTTTTGTTCTTATGGTAAAGAAATGGGACCAATCGAGATTGGATTCTATATGAGTTATTGACGTAGGAAAAAACACCACATAAACCCCGGTACCTACCATAAAAACCATTAGAGCCAATTTCAAAGCTCCAATGATATTTTGAACTTGAACCCCATGATGAACACTTATACCATGCATTCCAGCAGCAAAGTAAAGGAATAGAAGACCCGTTAGTCTTATATTAAAATCCGAAGTGTTGATACCCAAAGATTGACATAAATATTCTCCAAATACCAAGCAGTTTGAAATCGTGAATCCAAACAATACCGAAAATACCAGGAAAGTCACACTTGCAAGTAACTTTGGTTTTTCATATATAAATTCCAAAAACACTTTGACACCACCACTTCTTGGAACCAACGATCCGATTTCCAAGAATACAAAGAGCCCACAGAAAGATGCTAATGCCGCTACCACCCACGCCAAAAGAAATAAGAATACTGATCTACCGCAATCTTCAAAGATCCCACTGGCTATTCCAAAGATTCCAGTACCCAAGATTCTCGACACAAAGAGCACGATGGTCGAAAATAATCCTAAATGTCTGCCCTGGGGCAAGTTCTCTAGATCCCGCAAATATAAAACCGAAGACTGTGGAGGTAACAATCCTGGATCTTCATCCTGCGAGCTCAGACTGTTTTGCTCCTCTATTATAGGTTCATTGACCAACTTCTTATAAGCTAACAGTGACATTAGAAGTGTTGTGCAAAGTAAGTAGGAATGATAAAATTCAAGGAGGTAAGGTTATTGGTTTAAATTGTCTTGCCATGTGGTGAAGTGGTGGCTGAAAGATAAGATAAAGTCACGAGATTGAAGCGATTTCGCGATTTCGCGATATTCTATGTGTGGATGATTCGGTTAAGAAAAGGCTCCATAACAACCGGTACTATGGGTGAAATTAATAGGCCAAACTAGAAGGGATTGAATAAATACCCGGCCATAAGTGGAATTTATACTACAAGAATATATTGAATTAATTAATTATTATATATCATATCATACAATACTAAAGGGCTGATGTCAATCCCATATCGAAAGTCTTCATACTCATTGAAGAATAAGCGATGCGACATCAGGTACCTTTTCTAAAACAGACCGTCCATGATGAACCCTTACTTCTTGGATTCAAGGTTTTTTTTCTTAACAAATGCTTCTTTTGCCAATTTGACCAATGAATCTAATTCTCCACTGTTTTCACACATACTATAGAATAGGGATTCTTTATTGGTGATCAAAACGTAAGGATTTTCGTATTCAACAACTCTACCAGCATCCATGACCAAAATTTTGTCATAATCAATGATAGTTCTTAATCTATGAGCAATGGTTAAAATGGTGGAGCTAGAGAATTCATCTCTAATGGTTTTTTGAATCATGGAATCAGATTTGTAATCAATCGAACTGGTAGCTTCATCGAGAAGAATAACCTTTGGATTTTTAAGAAGGGAACGACTTAAACAAACAAGTTGTCTTTCACCTTGTGATAAGTTGCCACCTCCTTCGGTAATTGGTCCATCAAGATTGAAGAATTTATTTTGATTTTCACCTTCTGCAACATCACTGGTTTCCTCACTTCCAATCAAATTTACCCTTCTTAAAGCTCGGAGAATTTCATTGTCGTTATATTCACCAAATGGATCCAAATTAGATCTAATGGTACCAGTAAACAAAGTTGGATCTTGAGGAATAATGGTAATAGCTTGACGTAAATTACGTAAACCAATTTTAGAAATATCTATCCCATCAAGAACAATAGAACCTGTTTCTGGATCGATGAATCTGAAGAATGCAGTAATGATGGTAGATTTACCAGCACCTGTACGACCAACAATACCGATCTTATTATTGGATTCCACCTCAAAGCTGACATTCTTGATGACTCTTGGCAACGAAGGATCATATCTTAATGAAAGATCATTAACAGAGATTCTACCAGCATCTGGCCATGATGCTGGTGGTTCAGTTTCTGGGATTTCGTAAGCTGGTTCTTGTTCAATGTTGGTATATTCTTGTAATCTTTCAACAGAATTCATATTCATTTCGACCACAGCATAAAGACGAACAACCCATAATGCACCTTCAGAGAAAGCAATGGCATAAGACAAAGACAAACCAGCCAAACCAGCGTCGATCTTACCAATAGATAATAAGACAAAAATACCGGAGAACAAGGAAACTAACGAGCCAACAATATCAATACGCAAGGCCAACCATCTGTTGGCAACCCATAAGTAAAAGAATGGTCTATTGTTTTCATCGATGTAATGCAAGTTTTGTTTCATAAATCTGGATTCCACACCATAAGCTCTAATAGTAGTAACACCGGTCAAAGATTCGGCGAAGTGTTGATGGATTGGTGATTTAGTAGTAGATTCAAATCTCTTCAATTCTCTAGAAAGTGTAAGGTAGAAGATACCAACCAAGTAGTATAAGAAGGAAATAACGAATGCAAAGAATAAGAAACGTGGAGTGATAAAGGTAATCAACACCAAACTCGAAAGGCACACAATAATACAAATGAACATACCTTCGGCCATTGGAACTAACTCTTGATCAATGGATTCGATATCCTTGGAGAATCTATTCATAATACGACCAATTGGAGTTTTATCAAAGAATCTCAATTTTGCCTTCAAAACAGTAGTCAACACTTGTTTAAAGATTGTGTTAGAAGCCTTCACACCAAATGCAAAGGTAATATAAATTCTAATAGTAGCAACCATGGCATAAACAAAACCAATAATACCGTAAATACTGATATAGTACAAAGTAGCATTATCTTTCTTAACAGCTTCAATAGATGCCATTCCGGAATTAACCAAGGCAGCAGTACCAGCCAAATGACTAATGACTGGAACACTTCTGATTCTGGAGACATCAAAAAGATCACTGGTGGATCCCAACGAGAAAACACTATAAGCACTGGCTTGAATACTGTGAAGGGACCAATTCTTTAACCACCAAGATTGATACATGAATATACCTTGAGAAAGAACGAATGCAGTCAACATAATAACCCAGGTAGTAGCACCACCTAAGCATTTAGCATAATCAGTGTAAACTTTCAATCCAACAATACCAATGGCTTTACTTTCTTCTTCGACCAATTTACCATCGGTTTTTTTGTTATCGGTTTCAGGAGCGGCATCACTAATAGCCTTCAATTTACTTTCGATCACAGCAGATCTAGCTTTCATATCGTTATTTTTGTCTTCCAAGGAGGCTAAATTGGTGGAGGATTGATTTCTGGAGTTGATGACTGAATTCTTAACCAAATCATCATCTCCAAGATCACCGGAGCTCAATAAAGTTTCTGCAGAACCTTGGTTTTTAATCTTACCGTTATCCATAACAACAATCCATTCAGCATTTTGAATAGTTAATGCAACGTTATGGGTAGCCAAAAGACATGTTCTACCTTCCATTAAAGGACCGGAAATACAATTTTCGTAAATCCATAAAGCAGTGTGGGAATCGACAGCAGACAAACAGTCATCTAAGAGAACATGTCTGGAGTTTGAGTACAAAGCTCTTGCTAATGAGACTCTTTGCTTTTGTCCACCAGATAAAGTAATACCCTTTTCACCAACTTCAGTAGAATCACCAGCACTCAAGATTTCAAAATCACGGGTTAATCCACAAGCATCCACAACTTTATCATAACGGTCTTGGTTGAATGGAGAAGAGAAAGTAATATTATTTCTGATAGTTTCATTCAATAACCAAGCAGCTTGAGAACAGTAGGCGACAGATTCGGTTAATCCCGTACGTGGATCAACGACTAAATCATCTCTAGGGATGATACCTGGCAAGAAGACTTTACCCTCAGTCAAGTTCATTTCACCCAACAAAGCCAATAATAATGAGGTTTTACCGGAACCGGTTGGTCCGATAATAACATTCAATTTTCCGGCTTTAAAGTTAATGTCGATGTTTCTTAATTTGAAATCTGAGTCATTTTGAGTCCAGGCAAAAGAAGCTTTCTCAAAACCAAGGTATGGAGATTCTGGGCCAGGTTCTTGACCTAATTGATCATACTTGGAAGTTTCATCTTCATCCAAGAAATCAGCAACTCTGTCTAAAGAAACCTTAGATTGAATAAGATAAGCAGTCATATCAGATAATTGATCTAATGGGGATCTTAATAAAGTGAATAAAGACAATGAGGTGAAAGCAATTGGGGCTGTCAAGGTGTTACCTTGAACGATAGTGTAACAGTAGAATGAAAACAAGGAGATTAAAGTTGGAGTGATGAACCAAACCATAGCACCTAAACACCATGCAGACGTTCTTAATTTCAAAAGATGAATCTCTTCATTTCTAATCTTCATAACATTATCAAAAAATTGATTTTCCCAGGCAAAAAATTTGATGATTCTAATACTTTGGAAAGTTTCATTAAGTTTTTGGATTCTCTTATCAGTAACAGCCAACATAACCTTTTGCATTTTGGCGACGTATTTAGCAACTGCGTAATTCAAAGGTAACAAGGCAATGATGGAAAGAGAACCGACCAAGGCACTCCATCCCAATAATCCATACAATAAAGTGATACAAATAAAGATCATCAAGATTGAACTGACAAAGAAATGTAAGTAACCACAAAGTTCGGAGACCTTAAAGGCATCAATTGCCATTAAATTGATAATGGCACCTAATTCGGCAGTTTTCTTGGAACCTTCAGTAGAGTCGGAATCTTTAGATTCTTCTGCTTTTTTATCCTTATCCGTTTCCTCTTCGGTATCGGCGGATTCAGAAACGGTAATCTTTCTTCTTAAAGCCTTAGCGTAAATTTCACCAATGATAATGGCCTTCATTCTGACACAAACTCTTCTACCTAAGAATAAGGAAGAACCGGATGAAAGAGAATCTAAGATTTTAAATACTGGAATTAATACCACAAAAGTCCAAGCCAACATTCTTGAGTTTGATTCTGGTTTTTCAACGTATTCCAAAACCTTTTTCAAGATAAGGGAAGGAACGAAAATAAGCATGGATTCAGAAACAGCCCAGAAAGCTTGAATAGCGAATAAACCTTTAAAGTGGGTAAAGATTTTGACGGTGAATCTAAAGGTAGATTTAGAAGCTTCAAAAGATTGAAGAACTGCAAGAGCGTAGTCATCTTCTCTCAACCCCCAGATATCTTTGCTTTCCAAAGGTTCATTGTAAGCTTTCCAGATCATTTTATCGATCCAGGAATAAGTTGCAAAGGAAAAGATACTCGAGACGTTTTCTGGAGATGGCTTAATCCCGTCGCTAGTGACGTATAACTTGGCGGGTTTGTCACCTGCGGTTGAAGTAATACTTAAAGTCAACAAGATAAAGGAGGCAGCGAATTCCACCAAGTAGTACTTTCTGACTAATTCACTAGAGATGTGAGATTTGACTAAGGCGGATCTAAAGGTGATGACGGAAGGAAGGAAATTCAAAGCATAGATGAAGGTCGAATGGACCCACAAGTTGGGCAAGCGAATGTTGACCTTATTTAAGTTGATAATTCTAATAGAGACAACAACGAAGATATAGAACCAAAACAATGATTTGATGACCGGGATAGGGGCCTTGAACTCGTGTCTGAGGGCATCGACAAAGAACAAGGAGACGGCGAGACCCAATTGGAAAATGACAAGTAAGTATTCTAATGAGGCTCTCAATCTTTCAAGAGGTGACTTGAATACCTCGACGGTTTTCCCGTGGGGGGTACCATCGGGCGTAGTGTTCGATAAACGGAGGAGATCGAAATGGCGTTCTTTGAGAGAGAACTTTTGTTGGGGGATGGCAGAGGCGTCACGGGGTTGGATAGTGCCATAAGCGTCTGGGTTAGCCAACAAGGGGCGAGATTCGTCGGAATCTGCGAGGGCGATGTCGCCATGTTTTCTGGCGGCTCTTCTATAGGAACTGATGGATTTAACCAAGAGAATAGAAAAGGAGATGGAGCCGATTATTGCGGGCGGGTAAGTGTTGAACTTGGACCTGGCACACTTGGTAAAGTCGTCATAGTCCCATAGGGGACACAGTGTAGGACTAGTCAGGTTCATCATAATGAAGAAAACTAGAAAGACAAGGGGGACGAATGAAACTTTTTATATGATGAAGGATATCTGGAAAATATATATAATGCCGTGTGTATAGGGTGCGGAAAAAAAACAAAGTTGTACAAAAGGCGAGGAGTAATCGGTTAATTGTGATCGGGGGGAGAAATGAAGAGGCATGGAAGTAGCGAAGGGGGTAAGAAGAGAATGGGGGGGGGGGGGGGGGGTGGTGAAAGGTTGTAGGATCTAGAAGAGCGATGGGTGAGTTGACGGGAGAGGAAGAGGTCAAATTCTTGGAGAATATTCACTAGCAGCCGTTGCTGGACTTTTCTATGCCCCTGCTTATCTTTCAACCTCAGTACTGCGTGAAGATCTCAAGTACTACGCTAAGGAGAAGATATGATGCGAGAGATCAAACAGACCTCGATTGGATGGTCAACGGCGGTGACTAACAAGAGGGGAAGCGAAAGCTAAATTGTTTGGAGACAATTCGGGGGTTCCTTCTGGATCGAAGAGTCATAGGAGGAGACTCCTCATCGGATTCGGAATGCAACCTCAGTGGAATTGTTCTGCATGCGATTATTGGTTAGTGAGCGCAAGCGCGGGCTTCTGGGAGACGAGCCGTCTGATAAAGGGCAATCGCTTACGAGAAGAAAATCATCTAGCGCGGGCGAGTACTGGTACACGGTACAGTCCACTACAGTACAGTGCACATATATGGCTATGCTGGCTACCCTTCCAGCATTGGGGAACGCGGTATGGGGAAGATTTGCAGAGCGCTATAATTACCATGTCAGTGTTTCCTACATCATTTCAACTATTGTACTACGGGGATAACAGATTTATATGATAACAAACCCGTAAACTGTTGACCGTTGTAGATAGTCGTCAGCCAACCACAATAGAGTGTACCATGGCTTACTATGGCTCTACTTTCTGCTCGCCTTATCGTATCGCATTCTACACGTGCATAAATAGTAGCAACTACAGTTGTATGCTGACCAAGGTGACTCATTGATGCATAGCGGAACACAACTCATAGCATAAAGAACATGGAATGCCGACGTCTTGCCACATCGATGTTTGTGGCAAGCAAAGAATACCCATGAGCAAATCTTTTACAGGAGGGCTCAAGCCGAGCTATTCCTCCTTTGCGTTATTGGCTTCAATGTGTGTGGGTGTATTTCTGGTAGCCGTTGTAGCCGTTGTAGCCGTTATATCCGTTCCATAGCGTTGGTACGTCTTTCTAAAACTGCTTCTTCATGTCACCTCTTCCCCAATTCTTGGAATTTACTTGAATAGTTCCTCTTATCCCTGAGCTCCGATTGTTTTCGAATCGATCGTCCTCGTCTACTACTCTTATCTTTACTTCTACAATCAGTCGATACATAAATGTATATTAAGTAATGCACAAAGTTTTGTTTGTTATTTCTAAGGTCACAAAGAATCAACAAGAACCGTTCAGCTCTCTTCACTTCATGGTTCCCTGCTAGAATAATACACTAAGCATGTTGCTCCTTCCCCTGGTATATTCAATCTTTATACTTAATCGGAAGTCTTTTGAGTACCACGTAATAAACCGGTTCTTCTGGCAGCAATCAAACCAGCCTTTTGACCGGCAACAGCAC
>JAJLWT010000072.1:0-42729 GCA_030570835.1 Suhomyces tibetensis
GTTCTGGATCAGGATCAGGTTCTGGATCTGGTTCAAGTGAATCTGGCTCTGGATCAGGTTCTGGTTCTGGATCAGGTTCTGGATCTGGTTCAAGTGAATCTGGCTCTGGATCTGGATCAGGATCAGGATCTGGATCTGGTTCAAGTGAATCTGGCTCTGGATCAGGCTCAGGCTCTGGATCTGAATCAAGCAGTACCCCAACCGTTGAAGCATCTTCCAATGATTCTTCTTCTGTTAAAGCAACATCATCTGTTATTTTGATGTTTGTCTTATCGGTATTCACCTTATCAATGGTTTGAATCTAGCTTCATATAACAAAACGCTGATGAAGTACCAACCCTTTTCTTATATCATTCAAGCGATGTTCTCTACAATATTCCTATGCTCTGATATCATACCCCCTGGACGCTATCGCGTATTTTTTATTTCAACTCTGGTATAATATTTATGTCACTTCATAATATTTATGTCACTTTATAATATTTATGTCACTTTATAATTTTAAAATCTTCTGTATTAATTAATTACTTACTATTCATAAATATGTTTTTTGATAGATAGAATGGACCTTTTTTTCTTGCAATTAGTTATGCTCACAAAACTTCCATGTTTAAGTGAGCTGCAATTTGATTCTCGTAATTGGTATAATGATGTAATTGTTGCATATTCATCAATCATTTCTAATTTATGTATGAACATGACGAATGTTACCCATTCATCTACTTTACATCAAGCTCGTAATTTTCCTGCATTGATCAACCCGAATGCTTATTTGGCTTCAAATTTTTAAGGTTCATTCCTTGCGACCACGAGGTATTGTCAGGTAATCTTATGATTGATATTACTGTAAGTGGGCCATCCAATATTCAATAGAAAATGTAGTTTGTATATACCATGATTGGATAACATTTTCTTGACAGTACTTTGAATAAGCGATACTTGCTTTGTCAATCCACAACGATAATTTTGAGAATTGATAAAATTGTATGTCTTTGAGATCAGCTAGAAGATAACGATAATTTGAAAGATATGCAAAATTTGACAAATGTGAGAAATGTGAATAGCTTTGCAAAAATAAAAATGAATTAATTGTAAAGAAGTAAAAACTCAGAATACTCCAGACAAATGTTACCAATAGAACAATTTTGATACTAGTTCTAGCTTCATCGATGAATTGTCTCTACAATAAATAATAAGGGTGAAATATAGCTGGTTCAAAAAGAGGAAATATTTAACAAATGGATGTGCAACCAGTTAGGCTTTGTGGACTTTGAAACAAATTATATTGACCCGCGAAGATAAAAAGGCTAACCCAATGTCACTACAATCTAAAAACGATGTGCTTAATCCCGAATATGTAGGTTTGCCTATATCATGCAGATGACGAAAGTGGAGGAAAGTTTCCAACTTCAAGGCATTGTGATACCTCAATGAGTTCATTAAGTAATGAGGCTCATATTAATACTGCAGAGATGATTAAGTCGACTAAATAATTTAGGGTTCCTAACGTGTTCTAGATAGGATACCTAAACACTCAAATATGGTGCATAAAGAGCAAACGAGAGAGTTGAGAAAGTGATGAATTGGTGATTTCAATGGAGGAATTCCCGAAACAACTATCGATCATTTGGTAAGAATATTTGTTGACCAAATGAATGAAAAATTAGAGCCGATGACATTGGAATGTGTTAGTCAACGGAATTGGCCGCCAGACAATCTACTTGCTTGTTTGTTTCGTTGATATGAGAGTCTGGTCTTATCAACAAGAATGTCGATTTTGTGTGACTGAAATTTATAACAAAGAGGTTCATCAATCGTAATGCACATTGAGTAGAAAATAGAATGATTGCCTATAATGATGGATACATGAGACATTACGAACCATTCCAAACGAAAGACGAGCAAATACGTTTAATTACAAAGGACAGGAGTAATACTAAGGTAGAGAAAGAAAGAAAATTTCAAGTTCTGATAGTGAAGTATCACCAAATCCAGATCTAGATACCATCGAAAAAAAGCATTAAGCATAAACGAAACCTTATTGGAAATAGTTACCAAACATAACATGATACGTGCAGACATGATGTTGGCTAAGTCATTTATAAAACTAAAGTGATGTCATTTATTCTGGTTTGTTTCAATAATAATACGAATTATGAAATGACCACGGTTTGGGCCATGAACAGACGAAGTAGATTGGACAAGGAACAAGACAGACGCGTGTGTGTGCAGCAATCCACAGGTTATAATTACCCTTGAATTAGCGAAAAAAAATATGACACGAATGAAGGGATTTTCTGCATTTGGAAATATCCTTCCTGTATACAAGTACGAACAAGTATACCAGTATTGTGATAATGAGGTATCTTTGATTATAGAAATGTAACCCTGAACCTGCCTAGGATTAATTGTTGGAAATAATAGAGATGCATATCATGTTTTTGACGGAGGTCAGGAAGAGACTTGAAGTATTACTCGGAAGTAGCCATCTATACGCACTGTAGATCTTGAAAGGAATACTATGAAATGCAAAGCTTCGCCTCAGTAGATCTGAGCAGAATGGGGAGAAAGTGTAAGATGAGAATGCGAGAGAACTAGGGAGAGAGTTGGATCTAAATTTAGTGAGAGCAAGCTCAGCAACAGGTTCAAATTAAGTAAAGATGATTAATAGGGTTTGTATAGTTGACAGATTCTAACAGAGATATTCAAAACCTTTAACTCAAATTGGGATAACCGACAGACAAGAGATCATGAAAAAGCTTCGATGGAGATGTAGGTTAGGAAAGATACAGTAAGGTTGTAAGGTAGATAGAATCCGCATTCCAGCAACTTAAAAATATTTTATTCCTTCCAAACAATGTGCAAGAAAGAATAGGACATTCGCCTAAACTGGCCAGATTGATCTGGTAAATCCTGGCCCACGTAGGACAATAATGGGGGCCAAGAAGCAGGATGATAACAGAGTGAAAGAAATATATAGGTTATAAGGACGGTTCAAAATGACGAACTAGTAGGATGTTAAATCAAAACTCCAATGGGGCCCTACAAGAACACAAGAGAAGAACTAGGACCATAAAAAAACCTACCTGGATTTCAACTATTTATCATCAACCAGTTTCCGTGGAGGATACCAACAATTAGGATTACCCAATTGCAATAATGGAAAGAATGAATTTCCTAACAATTGGACAAAAGTCTCGACATTCTTTGATAATGTGTCTATTGTTCTATGATAAAATTTGTACTGCATAGCGGTTTCTCTCCCCCGGCGCACCAATCCTATTAGCTGCATGTTTGGGACATTTATCCCTCTTGATGTGTAGAGGGGTTCGATTGTCTTTGTTGAAAGTCTAATGTTACTACATTAATTGTTCAGATGGAATTCAATGGCTTAGACCTCTAGGGGAGGCGCCTACATTATCTTATTTTTGCCCTATCAAGGAATCCACTCCGTTAACTCAAAAAAAAAAGTCTTTGAGATCCATTCATGAGACGTTATTATTGAACGTTTTTTTTTTTTTTATAGACAATAGACAATTGGTAGTCACTAAGAGCGAGGGCCCAACATGACTTGCACTGAGGAAGACAATAGGCTACATCATTTGTGCTGCATACCCTAGTAGGACTTAACTACATCTGGATTATTATACACAATTTGCGATCACCCAAGCAGGTTCCTTGATTCCTTATATAATAACCTTAATATCTTTTTTGAAACGAGAGTTTAGGTATTTGATTTTTCAAAAATCTAAGAAACCTTTTCCACATTTTTCATCCACTCATTACATAAGATATATAACGAACAAGATTCACACATATTAATCTGTCCATTTACCCAACTATCTTATCTACTTCATTCGTAACCTTGCTACTAGCACAACGCGTATTAACGCCCCCAAATTTACTCACTCTCACGCTAAATCGTTTTTTTGCAATCATTACATAAATCATGAGTTTCTACTTGTTACCGGCAGCTTCCTACCAAACCCAACAGAAGTTGAAGGATCAGATGGAAGGTAAGAAGAAGGAATTGAAAAAGAAGAAGAAATCCTCTTCTTCATCTTCTTCATCTTCATCTCGCAGACCTTCCACAGCTACTACCAATTCCCTATCAGCTCGTTCTTCGGTTTCTTCGCAAGGAAATAGCAGTTTCATGGCTCCAAGCGGGTCTCGTGCCATGTCAATTGTATCCAGTGACTCCCGTAGTTCCAATGAAACAACCTTGACTGCTTTTCTGACTAAAAAGAACACCAACGAAGATATGAAACCGGTTAAAGCTCCTTGGAATACTTCAAGATCAGGTTCCATCTCCAGCCATGAATCCGACAATGCAAGTCAACTCACTGGCAGAAAAAGTCGCTTCTCAGTTTCAACTGATGCTACCAGAAGACCCTCCACTAATTCCCTGTTCAACTATAATAGTAATATTGACATGAATCAAGTATTGAAAGTGAGTAAGCATCATCACCAAATCAAACAGGCCAAAAGTGAAAAAACTGGTCGTCCATCAGTATCTTCTATCAGTGGCTCCTTATCAAAGATTAGCATCGATGAAGAAGAAGCCACCACCTTGGAAAACAGCCAAAAAGATATAAAAGTCCAATTCAAAGACGTGAATTTCCAATCTTCTACGATAGAACAGAGAGAACAAAAAGAACAATTTTCAGATAATGAAGATGAACATTCAGATACCGAATCTATTGCGGCACCAAGTCTCAATAGAGTCTATTCGAATGTTAGTTCTATTTTTAGCACCAAAGGACTTCCATCTTCGAACAAAAGTAGTCATTCGGTATCGACCTCACAATCAAGCTCTCCCGGTAATGATAAACCTAACAGTGCTGTGGATTCTATTGACTTAGGATCTACTAAGTCTCAAAACAAATTTGCCAGATTCAAGAAGAAGTTCTCAGTTTAAAGCCAACAGAAAGCATTCTCCCCCATCTCTCTAATTCATTTCAATTATACCTATCCAAGATTTTGCCAATGCTAACTTGTTTCAATTCTTCACTACAATGCTTTTTTTTTATTCTGATGGTACTAATAGACAACTCATATTTGGAGTACATCTTTAATCTGCGTTTTAATTGGACTTGCCATCATAAAGGTTATAGCTTCAATACACAATAATAAACCCCCTTCAAGTTACCCATGCATTCTCTTCTTGACTAAACAACAGCCTATTTACCCCGCTCGTAACTCCAACTTCTTTATATTAATATAATTCTACCTAAACATTCATAACCAAAAAAGATAATGCACCGCCTTTGATACTGAAACTCACAGCAGCGGAGCATAACCTCATCTACCGCACACAAAAACCCCTGCATTAAATCTCAATATATAGTAACAGAGGAAATGCATCCACTAGATTCAATCACCTCAAATATACAACCATCGAATCCATATAATCTGGATTGACCCCAATTCTTAAACTTTAAATCATGCGTTCCTAACTTTTCTTTATCATCTTTGGAGAATTCTTGTGGGTCGATAATGTCCAAATCATTATCAATAAACTCAGACTCATTTCTGTTAAGAAGAACTGGAGTTAATTGTTGGATTTTTTCTGGTAACTGATACAAGTACATTCTCCAATCAAACTTGACAACCTCATCGGACACTTTTGCTCTAATTTTCCAATTACATTTGTTCCATTTCATAAAGTTTAAACTTTCGGTAATACCTCCATTATGCACAATGACCTTCTTGATTGTAGTCAGTGAAGAGTGCTGATTTCTAACACTGTTGGTACTATTCAAATCGTAAAGTACATCAATTCCATATCGAAAATAATTGTGAAATTTATAGTGACAGATATTTTGATTAGTATCAATTACTTTGTCACCTTTACTATTTGAATTCAAAAATGGTAGATGATTATGGATTAGCAATCTTGAATCTGATTTGTTGAAATAATCGTCAGGAGGGCCTAGGATATTCAATACTTGTTGTTGAGTAGTTTCACCTATTATTACTGTCTCTTCCACAATTCTAGAATCCTTTGTAATAAATGAAATGTTAATTTTACTCTCAATTAGGTCAATTTCAAGTGAGTCTATTTCCGTATCAATAGATCTTGATCTAGGCTTTGTGGGTTCACTAGATTTGATAGCATTGCTCGACTTTGGAGTTTTCACTGAAATCGGAGCTTTGTCTATTGCAGCAGGAGCGGAAGGTGCAGTGGATTTGGAGTTCTTACCAGTATTCGTTGATCCATTTTTTTGATTTCCGTTTGTACCATTGCATGTATCATTAACAAGTGATGAAATGGGTTTATTTTGGCCCCCAAGTAAAGTTTCCGATGGACCATAGTTAGTTGAATTCACATTTTGATTCACATTTTGAGTATTATTAGTCGAATTTACAGCCTTTGAACCGGTTTTAAATGTCTTCGTTTCTTCTACGGCCAGTAGGGCTTGTTTTTTGAAAGGAGATCCATTGGACCTAAAATCCTGCCATGAATTACCCTTAAACAAAGCAATCGAATCACAAACTATTTGCTCTGGGTTTTCCCAATTCAACAATAACGATAATACGCTTTCTCCATTCATATCTACCTTGCGTTCTTTCTTTACTCTGGAGTGTATTTCTTCTCCCAAAAACTTGAACTTGAATGACACTCCAGGATAAGAAAGGGTATACGTTTGGCTTTTCTTGCCTAATTGACCCGGGTAAGTAGGACCAAAGATCTTATTATAAATCGAAGTCAACAAGATAGGACAAGGCTTTATCGAAGAATCCAAGCCCTCCAACTCTCTGATTTCAAACTCATTCAAATTGACGCCCTTATATAGAACCTTCAACAAATCATTGCCTTCCCTATCCAAGTCCGTTAATTCAATCAAGCCCAACTTCTGGTTTGCAAATAACAACCGGATCCCGTACCCAACCACCGTCACCATTATAGGGACATCTAGAAGGCACCGGTCACTGTATGTAATCTTCAATTTGTAGTCAAATTTTGTCAATTGGTTGATGACGACGTACATCGACTCACCTAAGTTGATGAGATTGCCCAAACCTTCGCCGGGGATAATGACTGTGTCATGAATCATATTGAAGAGGAATGATGACGAAGTTGGCGATAAGATAAAGATAAGATGTTTGAGGGGCATGCAGGAATGTTATGAAATGATTGATTCCTGCACAGAGAAGAAAGTTCACGAATGACCAAAAGGAAGAAGGACGCATAAGTAGGGATAGTAGCACCAAAGAGTCGGTGCCTGTAGTTACTGCAAATACATTACTTTATGATTGCACTGTAAAGAGAATTTATTATCAACAATGCTGATTTACTCTTTTCGTAGTTTAAATTATGTTTGCGGCTAGGGCCTTTTAGTTTTGCTATGGACGCTCATACAACCCACAAGGAAGAGTGCCACTAAATACTTCTTCCTATACTTCCCTCGATTTAGTGCCATTGAAAGGGTAACTTTTTTTTTGTTTAAGTACTTTTGTTTAAGTACTTAGTTCTTTAAGTTAGCCAGAAGAATTTTTGGATCTACTTCAAACTTTCTGTACATGTTAGCACTGCATGGTTCTCTTGTTGTCAGGTCCTCTATTTGCATTGTTTATTCGCACTGTTTGTTAGCTCTTAATTGTTAGCCCTTTATTTTCATTTCAACAGCTGTACTCTTCAACACTTCTCCATCCTTGTAAGCACCTAATGCCTCTCTATGCTTTCTGACACTGATTCTCTTCTTATTATTCTTTCTTTTATTGTTTTCCTAAAAATACATATCGCTACACTAACTCAAAATATCTCCAATAGACATCTTGAACCGGCTACCGTCGCCATTCATGCCAATCCTGTTATGATTGGCCTTGGGTGTATAAACCTTGTAGATACTATCTGACTGGTCTTGGATCCCGTAATTCACTCCTATCAATGGTTTGTTCAACATCTCAATTAAAGTTCCTGCAGCTTGCCCCTCTTCTTGCTTCTTTTCTTCTTCTATTTCGCCTTCTTGTGACGTGCATGCTTGACAGTACATTTCCGTATCCTCTTCGAAATCAGCCACCAAGTGTCCTTCATTATCCCACCATACTGGCGAGGCAGATGTTTGACACTTATTACACTTGGTGACGGTATGCATACTGCAGAAATCTCCCACATTACCATTTGATCCATTTCCATTGCTGTTTTCCAATTTTTCTGGCCCTTCATCTATCATCCGACGATTATGAATATAACTGCTAGATGCATATTGTGGTCCTGTTAGGTTTGTAGTACGAGATTTCAATAAATCTTCCAAAAAAAACTCAATAATGGGTTTTGATACTGATCCTCCATTAGCTCTCTTACCAAAGCTTCTCATAGGAAAGAACGTATCGGGCTCCAAAACATGACTAGGACAAACTAATATTGGTACTAGTCTTCCAAACTTATCTCCAATCGATATATAGTTGGACTTGGTACCAGTATTGTCTAATTTGAACCCTAGAATAAATCCCGGTGAATCTTGTGCACATGTAACATGAAACTTATCATGATTATTACATATATCACATTCAAGCATGGACCCATTCCGAATATCACAAATCGAACATCTTTCCAGATGATTTTTCATGAAGATCTTAGAAACGCATTCTATTGATACTTGATCATGAATACCTTGAACAATAGTCTTCGTATCCTTTAAGTTCTCTTGATCTGCATCGACTGCTGCAGCGTACCCCCGAGATTGGAACTCAACTAACTGATGTGCGAAAACGGCACACAATATATGACACCATTTACCTGTATTTGAAATAGCCTTCAAGAAATCTGGCTTGACCGCTGAAGATCCCATTATAGACAACTCATAATTGGGTTCATTTGCCAAGCATAATGAGCAGGAGTATACTGTTGAATTCATCGGCTTCATATCATTAACACAAGGCTCACATAACCATTCTCGTATAGGACGTTCTGCATTTTGAGGGATACGTATGGCTACACATGACCCATGGACATTCACACCACAATGTGAACAAATCAACATCTCTGATTGACTAGGATCAACTGCCTCATATTCCAAACACACAGAACACGGTCTACTATTCGGTTCAAAGGGTACTATGATTCTCCCCATTTGGGGTGCTTGAAGCGTATGGATTGCGTTGCTTACTTCAACAAGATGTTTGTGACGATATTTCCTCACCAACTCTGAGAGTTCATCATCAGATAAACCACTCACTATCTTCCTGGTAACCTTAGGTGGTAAGTTTGTGGCAGGGGAAATATAGTTGTCATTAAAAATAGGACTGATTAAAACCAGATCCTTGTCGTTATTACTCTTGACCTTCTTTTCATCATGATCTCCTCTGTCAACAACCTTTCTTCTCTTACGAGGTTTGGCTTCTCCATTTTCATCCTTCACGTTTTTGGACTTCTTGTCGATTCCTGATTTGTTGATGGTGGTTGTCGTTTCTTTATTTGATTTTGCTTTTGTGGTTGTTGGCTTCTTGGCAGGAATAGTTTGTCTCTTCTTTTTTGCTGGCAAAGGTTCAACAAGTTCAGCTTCATCTTCGTTTTCCCTCTTCACTATTGACTTTTTGGTAGTTTCCGTTGGTGGTTTGCTTTTTGTGGTTTTCTTCTTTGGAGCAGGTACCACACTTGACTCCGAAGAGTTATCCTCTTGTGTTGAAATTGTTCCTCCCACATTCTCAACCTCATCCAAAATCATAATAGAATCTTTCACAAGTTCTGCTTCCACTTTCTTCTTCCACCCAGAAGTTCTGGTATTCTTCTTCTCAACTTCAATAGGATCTTCCCAGACCACAGCATATCTTCTCCATAATCTGGCACATCTGAAACATAACCCAACTACTGATTCACCAAGGTTCTTATCTTCAACACTTTGGCTTTCATCTAATCCTTTGATTGATGTTTTCAGTTCGCTATCATGTCCGGTGATTCGGAACCATTGCCTTGATTCGTGGGTACGACAATGTTTACATGTAAATTGTTTTTGCAGCTTGATAGCCTTTTCATTTTCATAACTAGAATCGTCTTCAGGATCTGCCAAATCATCAATACTGGCTTTTGGCTCTGATTTTGATGTTTCTTCTTTTAGTGTCGATTGCAATTTCTTATGAATTCTTCCTTCAAAATTACCCCAAATCAATCTTCCTTTTGGACTTTTCTTCCAATTATAATAATACCTCACAACCATAGCACAAGGTTGAGTCTTCACCTTTTTAAATACGAAATGAAGTTCACTTCCGAATTCTTTGACACCATTCTCGAACCTTTTGACTTCTTCTTTATTGAAGATAGGTTCTTTCAACCCCTTTCTGGTCAAACCATTGGCCATATCTAAGGATTTCAATACATCTCCTTTATTGTCCATGTATATCTTTACTAAAGCATCCATGAAATTTGGTGAAGTAGGTAAAAGTTCCAATCTTTCTGCTATATGGGAACATTGTTTAATATACCCATCAAGTTTAGTGAAATCGTCCGCCTTATCTTCTTCAGACAGTTTCCACAATAATGTACAAGATACTCCTTCTCCATCGTCTTCTCCTCTTTCGATGTATCCCTTTGGCCTCGGTTGTAACCAAGATGGATAATTCCTAACAGGCACATTTTGATATTCCTCGGGTACTTCTAGTTTAGATACGTCATCTGCAGGTTCCTTTCCTCTTTTAGAAGCTCCTGATGATATTTTCTTCTTTTGTTGTGGCTTTTCCAAATCATAATAGACCAATGGTCTTTCGAATACTTCTGGAATATTTGTTGCTTGATGCTTAGCGCCTAACCTGGTAGATGCTCTAGGATATGGTGATCTATCCTCTAAATCAACTCCATCTTCCAAACGTGAATGCATTCCAAGATATCTCATGCACCATTCTTCCTTTAATCTTCTTTCTTTCAAGGTAATTTTGGCATCGTTTTTCAAAAATTCAATTGCCATAGTTTCATATTTTGGAAGTGTTTCTTTGGAAGCTTCTTCAAGTTGTAAGATTTCATCTTCTTGAATGTCCAGATTTGAAGGCAGACTACTTTCCTGCAGAGGAGAACTCAAAGCACTCAATTCCTTTGATAATTGTGTAGCATTGGAGGACTTATTGTCGTGAGATAGCATCAAAAGTTTTTTACTTTGATATTCGATATCTTGTTTTTTGGTACATAAAGCACAAGACCAAGAGAAACCTCTACTTGGTTTCTTTAATAATGGTGGATCAAGACACAACATGTGGTAGTACTTTTCGCAAACAATACAATTGATAGAATCTTGAGCTGAACCACACCATTGACCACACTTATCACAATTACAAGCAGTGGAACTGAAAGTATTGATGAGGGATTTGGTTCTTTGTGATTCCACAAATATAAACTCAAATCGTTTGTTTAAAGCCACTAAGAAGCTTCTGCTCTTACTATCTTCAGACTCGGTATATTGTAAGAGATTTGCAGTCAGGAGGACGTCGTAAAATTTGATCATGTAACGATCAAAAAGTTTATCGAAATAGAAGCAATTTGGTTGTAACGTGTAAGATTCAAGACACGAGAGAGAATTTGGAGGACTGGACGATTTTTTGCCAGATTTAGCTTTAGATTCGTTTATGGAGTTATTTTTTAGGACATATTCATCTTCTATATCCTGTTTATGGCGTACAGTAACTTTGCCTCTGAAACTAGGAATAGGACAAGTATCTGTATGCATTGATGAAAACAAGAGTCTTGAATCAGCTGTAGATTTGGAGATATCTCTAGGACGATAAAACCATTGGATTTGAAATAGAAAATCCCTGGGATCTACTATGGACTTGGAATTTCCAGGACTGGTCGTATGTTCATGGTTACTTTTCAGCTTAAAACCCATGATTCTCCCAATATAATAAGGTTCACCTGGGGGTTCACTTACCATGTAGACATATTCACCTTTGGATAGGGAAAATGGCCTATTTTGGGATTTTTTTGTCTTTGGCGTTGATATGGAAGGAGGCTGGTTTGGACATATCAATGTCTGCAGTTGAAGATCAATATAGGCGTCCGACAAGTCCAAGCGATGGGAGAAATAGTCATCTGGAGATGGTTCTGGTTGCCAATTATAAGGGACTATACGGCGAGAGGGGCCGGGCATTGGGCTGCTTGTGTTCGACAGTTTCGGTTCTACTGGTTGTTGTAGCTGAGACGATTGAGGTTGCTTTCGTTGATACTTCCTTTTGGAAATATTGGCCAGGGAAGGGTCTTCGAAATTGGATTCGTCTATGGCATCTTTATAGGATTTGTTGATAGTAGCCTTACGCTTCGGCCTATAAACAGACATGTTGGGTTAGGGCCATAAAGATTGGATAAAAGACACTCTAGACTAGAAAAGAAACTCTGGTATGCTAATTTAAATAGGACCAGGAATATTCCACAAGTGCAGAAAAACTATACCGAAAAACGAAGGAGATTTTTCATTCATAATTATACAACTATTATAGTACATAGGTAAGAGGGCGTGAGAGGGAGCAATATTACAAAGGTTTTACAGGGAGAAGAATAAAGAGTCACCAATGACGCTGACGATATCTTTTACTAATCACTTTAACCTCCCTAAACATATATGATCCTTTCTTATTTGACAAATTTCAATCCTTTTTCAATTTTTCAACCTATAATTGCTCCAAGTATACTTTAATGTTGGGTAGCCAAGTATACAGAGTATACATCTGGCGGAAGTAAAGTGGGATGTCTATATGTAAATTACAATACCAAAGGATGGGGATGGAGTATAGACCTATAGCCTAAACTATAGTAATGGTAATGGTAATCATATGATCATTTCCATTTCGATATTATTGTGACCTTGCAGTGCTTTCTACTGCGGTAATTTACCTTTTCTCTCTTACTGCCCTAACTATCCTTCTTTTCTTCATCTTCTTTTCTTCGTCTTCTTGTCTTCGCCTTCCCCTCCTCCTTCACTGCATCCACCCTCTTTTTAAGGTCTCTTCGATCTTTTCTATTTCATCCAAACTTTCGGCGGTTTCCAACTTCTTCATCAACTCCTCCTTCTCCTCCTTACTAAGTTTGCGACCCACATTTTCCAACCTGTGATCACTGCCAACCTTGTTTCCACTATTTACAACCTCCTTCGTCTTACCTAAATAATTCTCTGCCAAGGCCGTCTTGTTCTGTCTCGTCCCGAACAACTTAGCCCCCGCCTCTCGCTCCTTCTGTTTTACCCTATTAAAGTCCAATACCTTCAACGTAGGTAAAAGCCACACCATATACTCCCGATAATGTTCCACTTCACAAATCGGATTGCCAGTCATGGCTAACGACTCAAGCTGGCTCAATTTGTCCCCTATCGTCTCACTCATGTCACTCACATTGTTGTTGACTAATGAAAGGCTTTTTATTCGATTTTCCACAGGGAAATTCTCGTCTATATACGCAATGCTATTGTTAGCCAAAAGAACCGTCTCCAAGTTCTTGAAGTTGCCAGGAATGTTGCTCAACTCAACTATGTTGTTATTGGTTAAGTCTATCACGGAATACTTGTCTTGCGTTATTCCCAAATTTTCAATGTACGGCACCTGGAGGTTTCGAAGTTGGAGCGTAAGCTGCCCTTCTGGGTTTATGACAATGGGAGCATTGCTTATTACCTGGGATGTTAACCTCATTATCGTCTATACTAATTGACAGATGCTTTTCAGATTTTTATTTACAGCGAGTCACGTGATATCCAACACGAGAAGAGTCAATCACGTGCTACTTAACAGAAAAAAATCAGTATAACCAAAGGCCCTCTACATGCTCAATTCTTACCTAAAGTAAAATCAGGACTACCAACTATTACTTACCTTAGCCATATTACATCTTTTTCATATCTATCCACACCCTGCATTCTACCTCCTCCTAGCCACCTCCTTTCCCCATCCTCAATCTTATCATATTGATAGTCGTGTGCTACCCGGTCATTGTCGCGACACATCCACATTTTTTCATCATCAATCAAAACAGTCGGGACTTAACTCCATATGGCAAACTATGATACAATTGGAAGAGAGAGATATCCCTGTCATACCAGGAAATCGCTTGGATGAATACGAAACCAGAGAGCTTCAGCAAATGGTGGCAGAATTGTTGGAAAGGAGATACCCTTCGTTTCCAGGATCCCAACCTGTTTCGTTTGAGAGAAAGCATTTGGAAGAAACACTTATGAATCGAGATTATTTCGTGTGTGAGAAGTCAGATGGATTGAGATGTCTCTTGTTTGTGATCAATGATCCAGTACGAGGTGAAGGAGTTTTCTTAATAACCAGGTCAAACGACTTTTATCATATTCCAAATATACATTTCCCATTGACTATGGACGAAACAGAAAATGAACGTACTTTCCATCATGGTACATTGTTAGATGGAGAATTGGTATTGGAGACCAAAAATGTGAGTGAACCAGTGTTGAGATATTGTATATTCGATGCTCTTGCTATGAACAGTAAAATTATAGTCGATAGACCATTACACAAGAGATTAGGATATATTACCGAGAATTTCATGAAACCATTTGATAGATTCAAACAAAAGAATCCTCGTATAGTCAATTCTTCGGATTTCCCCTTTAAGGTCAGTTTTAAATTGATGACTTCTTCTTATCATGCTGATGACGTTTTAGCCAAAAAAGATCAATTATTTCATGAATCAGATGGTCTTATCTATACTTGTGCAGAAACTCCATATGTATTTGGTACAGATTCAACCCTTTTGAAATGGAAACCCGCCGAAGAAAATACGATAGATTTCAAGATGGAATTGGTATTCAATAAAGTACAAGATCCGGATTTGGATGAAAAGGATCCTTCATCAACTTATATTGATTATGATTCAAAACCAGATTTAATAAAACTCAAGGTTTGGCAAGGAGGATATGAGCATACGGAATTTACAAAAATGGACTTGGCTGATCTGGATTGGGAAAGATTGAAGGCTATACAGCAACCTTTACAAGGTAGAATTGTGGAATGTAGACAAAGTCCCACGAAGCCTGGATTCTGGGAAATGTTGAGGTTCAGAAACGATAAGAACAATGGGAATCATTTCAGTGTGGTTGAAAAGATTTTGATGAGTATTAAAGATGGGGTCCGTGAAAATGAGATTATTGAGTCATGTCCAACAATCTCCAAATCTTGGAAGAGAAGAGCTTATGAAAGGGAACGTGGAGTAAAGAGACCACATTCCTCAGATCATTCAAATTCACAATCTATAGAAAACCCCCCAGCAAAGATGAGTAAATCAAATGGGCTGGAACCAAGTGAAAAGAAGGAGAATGTAATGGACGAAATTCCAACATACGAGGACAGTGATTTTGATGATGATTAATTAAGACTAAGCAGGAGTCCAAAATGGAGTAGATACCAAGCAGGAGCAGGTGTCTATAACGAATAATACCAAATAACTATCCAGAAATAATACTAAGCAGGATGTCCAAAAGGAGTACGACCGAGCAATGTATGTATCTAGATATGAATTGTGAAATGACATTTTGGACTTGTGGAGTTGGTACTTGAGCAAGAGAGTGATTATCATAGATGAAACTTGCAACTTGCCCTAGACTCAGAATCCGTTCTTTTTTCACGGCCATTAATTGTAAATTAGATATGTAACAATATTAAGAACTATTAAATAACGATTAAATCATATTTTGGAGGTTCATTATTTGAGCTTGAAAATGATTTTATCAATTCATTGTACTTCGGAGGACATAAGTTTGAATATGAAGGTTTTGTAATTAGGGATTTGGATATCATGGAAGATCTTGAATACAAAGGAGGTCCGGTGATTCCATTCATTGCTCTTGAGCTGAGGATAGTTATAGGAGTAGAGAAAGATAGTTCCACTTTTCTATAGCGTGAAGCGTCCAGTCTTCTTTCATGGTATGCTGAATAACCAGGAACATGCGCATAGAGGTTTTGAGACTTGGAAGTCTCTATACTTTCCATAGACACTCTTCTAGAGGAATTATTGGATGAGGTTTGGCTGCGTAATCTCGGTTTCAATTCACAGACCTCAAAGCTAGCCTTCAATACATGAGTCACTGAAAAGCAAATATTCGAATGATCATCAATGCTTGGATGGATATTCTTAGGTCTATATGGATCATACAAGTCATCTCGTAAGCACTCCAAATTTGGAATGTTGAATGTATTAGTGAAATGAACACAGTTATCCGAGATATCCTTATTGGAGATATCTTGATGATAGATCAAGAACTTTTGTGTATCGATCCTTTTTGCAGCCGATTGGGGTATTCTTCGAGATGTTTTGGAATGGTAGCTTTCATTATTGGTACGATATTCGACTTTTTGGAACAAATATACTGTCATATTGTGGAGCTTGAATTCATCAGCGATCTCATTGAATCGATGTATGTACACCGATACATAGAATCGAGAGTCTTGATAGGCTACCTTACTTTGTAGATTAAATTCGTAGACAAGAATGTCTCTCCAATTGCCGCTGGCGACTACTGACTCTGGTTCCAGCGCTAGGCTATCCAATAAACACCGTACCACTGTAATGGGCCTGGTGTCACGCGAGTGCTTATCCCCATCATAAACAATCAATACTTCAACGCCATAAGATACCGAGACAAAACCAGATTCAATAGATTCAGGTAGCATATGATCAACCACAAATGTAAAAGGGTACGTATACACTCCTACTGGAAGTATGGTATTCTCGTTCCAAATACATTTATCATCAATCAAAGTCCGAGGATCCAGGGGCAATAGCAATTCAGTTTTGGATCCCAGAAAGGAGATGATGATGTTCGATATCCTCACCGGCTTCATTACCTTTATAACCGCCGACCCACACAACACTTGGGGACTAGCAGCTGAAGCCTCCAGCCTGTTCAATCCCCTTTGGTAAATCGTAGGAGTGATCACGTTTAGGGAGAACACCAAAAAGGCGTTTTTGTAGTTTTTCTGCCCGAGCTGGTTACAGGCATCTGGCAGTCCCAGAACTGCGGACGATACAACGTTCCAGAGTTTCCAAGCTTTGGTAAGAGCAGACATGGTTAGGGAAGAAGATAAGTGCTATAGTGGTTGCAGATAGAGTTGCAAACGCATGAGCTGACTGGATGCTCGATCGGGAAAAAATGATGATAAGGTTGGAGTAGCAGAAAAGGGGAAAAAGATGAAAACAAAGTAGAAGATATAAAAGAAGATAATACGAATAGAGAAACAACTATGCCAGATCCCACATATGACTCGTGAATATACGCTTCGGAGGATTTTACTTTTATGTACCAAATTTATGTTGGAAGGCCCTATCCGCAACTGCCTGCAACCACCTGTCAACAACATTCACGTGACTGTGCATGCAGAGATCCAGAACATTCAGAGTTCATATCTTATTGATGTCCTGTACATATTTAGATCAACCGTAAAGGTGGGGAGAATAGAGGAGGGGATGGAACAAATAATGTTAGGACAATATATCTAGTACACAATATGGAGAGACATTTTTTAGGAGCAAATTTAGCCAATGACAATGTAGCTTCCTAAGGGACGATAGGCTCATTCGTAACAGAGAGACACCTTTACTACACAGAAATTAAGTGCTCACAGGACAACCCGTTTCGGGCGACGTTAACAATTATTTGACCTTCCATACCCGAACCTTCGTTACCAGCTCATCTCTCTAGTGCGCGGCGCAGGGTTAAACAAGGTGATTTCTGGGCTTTCTTTTCTTCTTCATCATTAACACCATGTCCCAGTCCAGAGTACATAGAGCACTTGAAAGCGTTAAATCGGTGGCCATTATTGGGGCCGGACCTTCGGGGGCTGGAACATTGAAGGCCATGCTCAAAGAAAACGCATACGACAAGGTTCAGGCGTTTGAAAAGAGACCTAATTTTGGAGGGTTATGGAACTACACCACTGAAACAGATATAGCAAGTACCCCTACTCCATGCGAAGAGCCTACGTTGGATATCCAGCCCATTTACAACAAAGAAAATCAATCATATGTGTGGGCTGCGCCAGTTTACGATTTCTTGGATACCAATGTACCCAAAGATATCATGACCTATAATGGCTTACCATTTCCTGAAGATACCCCAGTTTTCCCTCACAGATCCCAGGTTTTGAAGTATATGGTCGACTACAGTCAGGAGTTGATTCCATACGTCAAGTTCAACACTAAGGTTGTCAAGGCAGAATTAATGCCCAATGACAAATGGCAGGTGACTACTAGACCAGTGGTGAAACAGACCGACGGTGGTAGAATTAGTTCTGACGAAAAAGAATATGCCGATTTGGTAGAGATTTATGATGCTGTGGTGATTGCCAGTGGTAATTACGATGTTCCATTTATTCCAGATAGACAAGGGATGAGTGAATGGTCCAAGAAGTTCCCTCATTCTATCAGTCATGTGAAGTGTTATCGTAGACCTCAAGACTATGAAGATGTCAAGGGTAAAATTTTAGTGGTGGGAAATTCAGCTTCTGGAGGTGATTTGGCTTATCAATTAGCCATTGGGTTGAAGAGAACTATTTACAAGTCTAAAAGATCGGAAAATTTACTTCCGGCAGGGAAGAGTGATTTCATTACCGATGTTCCAGATATCGTTAGATTTGATTCTGAAAACAAGATCATTGAACTTAAAGACGGTTCGAAATTAGAAGACGTAGATGTGATTATTTTTGCTACTGGATACTTGAAATCATTTCCATTTCTTCACCATTTAAACCATAGCGACAAGCCCCTTTTGACCGATGGACATAGAGTTCATGGTAACTACGAACATGTCATTTTGTATAACTACCCCAACTTGGCCATTGTTGGTATTACTAGATATGTGTTACCTACCAGAGCTGCCGAAACCCAAGGCTGTTGGATTTCGAAGATCTGGTCGGGAAAGATCCCTTTACCATCATATGAAGAAATGAAAGAATGGGAAGTTAAAGAAGGTGCTAAAAGAGGTGATGGTAAGTTTTTCCATGATTTGACATACCCACATGATGTCCATTATTGTAATGCTTTGAATGACCAAATCTTGAAGTCCAGTGAAGGTGACAAAGATAGGGGACTTTTGCCTAAAATTTGGGACAAAGAGCAGACTTCAGTTAGAGGATCCATTAAGGGAATCAAAGAAGCATACATTCAGTATAAGGAGAAAACCGGAAAATCAGCCTTGACCTACCAAGAATTGGTGGATGCCAAAGTCATTGAGAACATCATGATTTCGGAAGAGAAGATGAAGGAGTGTGGATTTGATTTTAAATAGATGAATAGAATTATGAGATGATGAGGAAGAGAGGAGAACTGATATGCTATAATAAAAGACAAGAACAGTTTATGTCATGAGATTGGTTATATTAAAGTAATTGATTTTTCTAGGATTGTATCCTCAGTAGTTTATTGTATAAAAAAAAAACGATTACATTTCGTACATTGGTTTTGTATATTATATTGCTATATCGATTATGACATCTATCATTACTGCCACTACTGTTTCTCTTTTTGCTCGTCCTGTTTTAACGCTCCAAGTTTATATTACCCCCAAACTTTGAATATAACTGCTTTTTCAAATCATCCAAGTTCTGGTCGCAAGTGTCGATGGTATCATCAATTTTGGCAATTTTTTCGGATAATCTTTCGTTCTCTTCTTCGATCCTGGTTACCGCTTTGGAGATCTTCATAAAAACAAACACTTCTCCCACTTTGTATTGGACCTTTTCGTCTTCGTCCAAGAGCTCTATTTCCATGGACAAATCATCGAGATACTCTTTTTCAGTCTTGAGTTTTTCCAACACTGCCAATTGTTCGTCCTTTTTGTTGATGAGCGACGAGAACTTGTTGATCTTCTGTTGGTCGTCCCACGATACCTCGGTGGCAGTATTTTTTTGTCCTTGTGGCAATAATTCCATGATGTGTGATGTGTCGTATATGTTGATTAATGATGGAAAAATGGATCTAGTTATGAACAGTACTGCAGGCGGTCGTCAGTGGAAGGAATTCGTAGAACTTTCATAGTGCGTAGTAGCGAAAAATAAAGTGACAACGTCCGCGCTGCAGAGGAGCTTCCATAGTTAACGATGGTGAGACAGTAGTACCACATAAGGGGAGTCACAGCTAGTCGAGCACTGCAGAGATAGCCCGCTGGAAACTCTGGCCACTTTGGTGCCGCTATCTAAAACTATAGAGTTGGTCCGTAGTCGGCTCCACGACAAATAGTCACTTATAATGGGTCAGCCCTAAATGGCTCCTTGTGCCTAAGGAACGGGGTTGTGACGTTCCATCGCTAACCGTCATTACCCGCAGCACCCTGATAGTTTTCTGGCGATTGTGATGTAAAGAATGCACGCTATCAGCTGGACTCCAAGCATCCCTGTGCCGTCCCCGCTACCAAAGTATGATCCGTCCGCCGTCGAGCCCCCACTTGGTGATTCCAATTTTGTCTTACTTCCCACATCATTATTGTCTACTCCTCTTCTGGTTCTTGTGGTGCTTGTCCTATGCGGCTAATTGTGGTACCACATTCGCGCTTAGCTAACGTTAGTGGCCTATTTGGGTGCTAACGTCAAGAGGAAGCGCAGGCATTTTTCCGAGACCTTATACTGTAATTTTATATAAATATTGATAAGGAACGTACAGAAGGCAAAACCACCGACCAGTATCTACAGTAGTTAATCAAAAAAAGGCCCATTATCCTCAATACTCATACTACTCGCTTACTCCCCATATGCCCTCGAAAGCCCCCACTGATTATGTTCTTAGCGAACTCCACGACTCCGAGTCAAAATGTTACACCAGAACCCAGAACGCTGCTTCATGGAGCAGTCTTCTTTCCAAAGAACACTATGTCACTAGAGAGATTGTCCTCTCTAAAGCTCCAATAACCTCTTCCGAGGTCAATCGGTTGTTGGTCTTTGGTTTGTCCCAAAAAGGCGATCCTGACAACTTGTTGGCATCCTGTGAATTGCTCATCAGAAAGGCGTGGAGATTCACCAGAGTCAATGGTGATGTTGTCAAAAAACCCATTCTTAGCGCTTGTGTCGGTGGTGTCTATACCTATCCCGCATATAGAAAACAGGGGTTATGCAAAATCATGATTGACAAATTAGTCGATATTTCTAAGGCTCATTTGGGTCTTGATGGCTTCACATTTCTCTATTCCGAAGTAGGCGAATACTACACCAAATCCGGTTTCTATTCAATCCCAGTGCCACTTGCACATATCCCGTTAAAGGACGGTGCTAAAGAACCGTTGGATCTCCAATACGAACCCATGAAATATCACTCCTTCAAACCAATATTTGATGATTATAGCCACAAATGGGAAGCACAACTCGCCCAGAGAACATTGACTGATGGTAAAGAAAGAATTTCCGTCGAAACTTCTTCTGAAATCATCGACTGGTTCCATTTGAGATCAAAGTATATTAGTTATAGATTACACGATGGATCTTCAGGTCCAGAACCAATGGATTTTATCAAGTCTTCTTATGATCAGATCAAGAAAAAGTTCGAATCTACTACTCCCGCTATTTTTGGCTTGAAAGCCTTCGAAAACGATAAGTATTTCGGTACTATAGTATTCACTTATGACTGGGAAACTGTCGAGGAAAACTACACTACTGTTTTGAAAATGATTCTTGCTGATGATGTCGTCGATAGAGATCATGCATATTTGAAACTACTTACGTTATTGAAAAACTATTTACAATCTGATGATGAAAAGGAAATGAAAGACCAATCCACTTCCAAAATCGTAATTTGGCATTCCGAAGTTACCGAGAACGTTATTTCGACCTTGGAAAAAGATTGGAACGCCAAAGTGGGTATTGAAAATAGTTCAAGATCTGCCGCCTTAATGCATACCGAACATGCACATCAAGATTTGGTCGATGGCTCATTGATTTGGGAGGGTAACAATAAATTACCTTGGTTTTGATACCAATGTTATCTGTTATTGGATATTGTTGTCTTGGTGTTGATATTTGTGCTAATTGTATGTATTAGAAATTAGAAATTAGAAATTAGATACTTTTAATTATTGAATAGGTATGATTAAATGTGTGAATGATCTGGATCAAAAAAATCAAGAAGGGCATTATCTAACCAATCACAACCTGAATCTGAAGCTGGGGAAATGTTAGCACCTACCAAATCATTGAAAGAAAAGTTCTCAGAAGCTATTTCTCCTCCATTAGGATTAAAATCGTCAAATCTATTTTTTTCAAATGTTTGTGAGTTTTCACTGGTACTCTTAGAAAGTTTGTCTATTGCAAGGTCCTCACTGAATGCATTCTCCGGAGATGGTGATTCAGTATCATCTTGAAGCGATATACTTTGGAATTCCACATCAATCCTTGGCAAGTATTCTTCAAGTTTGGTGTATAGTTCTGGTCTTAATGATGCCAATGATTCTCTGATATTCTTTGCTAGTTTTCCTGACAATATCCAGTGTTTTGAAATAGGATAAATTGCTGATAAAGACAATTTGATATTCTCTGTCGTATTATCCAATTGATCTTGGTTATCTCCGCCAATACCAGTACTCTCTATCCACATATATGCACTGATATGAACCAATGAAGATAATGCTAGAGAACAGGCAAATAAAGGGGTTCTCTCAGTTACCCGTGAAGCATCAGTATTGACTAATACTTCCACTATTGAGTTGGCGGCCATGATAGTCTTCCGAGTATCAATTACGGCCAGAACTTCATTTGGATTTTGAGGAGAAACTTCTTCAGTATCTGAACCTTCATCACAACATCTTGGATTTTTTGGAACATTTATTTTCCACAAGAGTGAAAATGGACGGTACGCAAAAAGTGTTGCATAATTAAATAATAGAATGGCTTGATGAACTCCTTCATTGATGACTCCATTAGGGGTAATTAAGGTTGGACTTTGATAGAGCGTTGGTTCTTGCAATCTCAATTCCCAAGATGCCAATTTGGCTCGAAGGCGAGACTTTTCACCATCAAATGGTTTATGAGAAAGAATACGTTGGTTCATGATGATTGCTTGGGTGACTAGATCTGCTGTTTGAGATCTTCCTTCATAGTCAAATATGGCACGTGTAGGATTGGTTGGGAAATTAACAGAACAATCTAAATCGCTAAGTGTTGTTTTGGATTTCCCATTGGCAGATCCAATGATAACATCGAAAAAGTGCAAATCCCAATATACTCTTCTTGCATTGTCTTTAAGAATTTCAAAGGGGATTTGAGCAGTCCTACTGGAACTAAGATGCAGGTGCCAGCTGTCATTATTCTTTTTGTCAATAATATTAATCTTTAGTTTCTGTACCATATGTACGCAATAACGTCGTATCTTCCTGCTTAAATTATGTAACGACGAGATATGGGCCACAATGGACGCAAGTAATAACACCTGAACGGTGATGATATCTTGTATGTTTTGGTCTCTGATGGTCATCACGAACTGGTTGATAATGTCTGAAATCATGTCATAATTCTTAGAGTAGTTTTGAGTAGTCTGACCATCACCTACCACTTGCATAATAAATAACATATCTTGTTGAGCACTGTTGTTTCTCAAGTAGTATTCCAATTCTAGTTCCAGGGGGAAAAATGGATGTGCCTTATAGAAATAGTCATAGAACCTTCTGATAATCCCCAGTCGATCGCCGTAGTTCACCACCAACATATTATTCCTATTGGAGACATTAAGCGGTATCTCGTTCAAGGAGGTGACTTTCTCTACTGGCTGCGGAGGCGCAAACAAACAGTCTAGCTTATCCACCGAATAGTTGAGTTTGGTTTTCTTACGTAAAGACTCAAGCAATTCCTGCTCTTCTGTAGTCAATGGCTTCTCGGACCTTTTCTGAAAATGGTCAATGGTGTACTTTCCTTCACAGTTTCCACTCTTACACTTAGAAGTGGCACACGGGAGAGTTTGCAACACCTCCATAACCGATTTGCTGGGCTCATTGAAACTGGTTGCATACAAGTCCTCCATATCCGCAACTTCTGACGCCGGCTTGTCTGCCTTTTTCACTCCTCTGACCCGTGATCCTCCTCTGTGACTCTCCACATAGGTACATATCTTGTTCGTTTTCAAACAGCGGCGGCACGATGGTAGTTCGCCTCCACACTTGGAATGACGCTTGCGACACTCCAAACATGCCCTACTGACATGTTTACGTTCTTGTTTGACCTCGTTGGACTGTTCCATGTTTGTAAGGAAGGATTAAACTAACATAGAAAACGATTCCAAATACTGCGGGCTTTGGTCACGTGTCTAGCCCAGATCGGTTCTACAAAGCCCGCAGGGCAGGGATTCGAAATCTGGAGTCGGGGAGAGACATGGTGCGAAGAGGAGGGCTAATCGGGAGGATATGATTGGGAGAATAAAGCACAGAGATAACAAAACTACGGCGGGTCCATGTGGAATTGAACTTGCAAAGTGTGGGGCCACAGGCTGTCTTATTTTTAGGATAACGTCAGCACACCGTTATGCTTGTAGTTGATGTAATATTGTACGGCAGTACCTAACAGGAGAGGCTGACTAGTTACTGCTTAAATGGGATGACGTATTTATGTGCAGGATGGACCCTTTTAGTTGGAGATAGGGCCTTTCGATCCTCAGTTTTAGGTACACTCCACCTATATACGCATACGGTTATCAAAACATCGATATCTATGGGATGTCAAACACAGATACGCCTATTCCACCGTACAAGGTGGTTTTGCTAGGGGATTCGTCTGTGGGGAAAACATCGCTCGTGCAGCGATTTACCACCAACACTTTCAACCAGCATACATCGAACACCATTGGTGCAGCTTTTATCACCAAGGAATGGCTGTCCACCACAGTACCCTCCAGAAAGGTCAGATACGAAATTTGGGACACCGCTGGACAGGAGCGGTACCGGCTGTTGACGCCGATGTACTATAGAAACGCCCGGACGGCATTGGTGTGCTTTGATTTGAGCGAGGCCGAAGCCACAATTGCCACCGCCAAGTACTGGATCGAACAGTTGGCTATCAATAATGATCCAGACATCAAGATCCGGTTGGTGGGTACCAAGCTGGATTTGGCCGCCGAAAACACCGACGACGAGATCGTTGCCGAGTTTTGTCGTTCCAATCATGTGCTGTGCATCAAGACATGTGCAAAGGACGGCACAGGAGTAACGGAGTTGTTTGATACTATTTTAGAGGAGATAGACGAACTGTTCTTTACTGAATATGACGACAGACAGAAGGACACGCAGAGTCATCAGTTAGGGAACTTGTTGGGCCAGAGAGAACATTCAAAGTGCTGTTAGTATATGGTAGGGTAGAAAAGAGATCTTGACAATACTGTCAGTCTCACACTACTATTCAAACCATTCATCTTATCGATCATAGCATTAGCTCTTAATGCCGATGATCGTAACAGAGCTCTCTTGGTATTCACCATCAACCCTTACTAACTAATACATATCATATCTACACTTGACAATTTATACCTCTATCTCTTACTAATACACAATCTACTAGTCTATAATTCCAATCCCTTTTGTCTCCAATAATCTCTTCTGATATCTTTATCCAAATTACTCTTTTTCCTGTCTTCCTCTTCCTCTGCAGTTTTAGTATCTTGAGTTAGTTTTCCTTCTTCGTTCTCATCCTCATCCTCTTCTTCGTCTTCTAATCCTAGGTATCCAGAGACGAGTTTCTTGGTGTTCTTTGCTTCTTTTGAATCTTTGATCGTTTCCTTTTTCTTGTCGGCTTTTACTGTCTCCTTATTGCCAGTTCCTTTCTCTGTCGTATCGTCTTGTGTTTTCCCCAATACCTCTGGCTTTATTCCTTCATCTTCACTCTCCACCGTCATATCAGAATAGTAATATTTATCATTTCCTTCTGCTCCATCACTTTCTTCATCTGAAGTATCTTCATGTTTAATCAATGCATCGTTATTCACTTTATGTCTATCATCATTGAAATCTCTTTCTTTGCCCTTAAATTTAATAATATCCCCAAGAATCAGTTCCCCTAGTCTCGACTTATAGCTGGCACCATTCAAGCTATAACATTTCTCCACTAATAATTGATACGCCCCTCCAAATGCCTTCTTGATATCTCTCAAATTGTATGACGATCTACTGATATTATTATATTGATCAGAAGGATCTTGGATCACTATGGAAAACGGGTTTCTCGAGGTATCTAATGCACTATGCCATTTTTTCAACAAATAACGGGGTAAGTCTGTTTCTGGATCCAATGAAATGATGAGATTATCATAAGAAAAGTTCCTTCCATACAATTCAAAAAATTCAATCAATAATGATCCTAAATTATCCAAGATCGCCATCGAATTGGTAGAGATCTTGGGATGTAACTTTAAGAAATGGTAACACAATATAATAGTGGCATATCCTCCTAATCCTCCAACATGGACATTGTTAAGTTTTCTAGATCGTAAGAATTGTTTAACTATAAGAATCATCTCACGAAGCCCTGGCGTACTAGATAACCATCTCCTTATTCTTTTGGCAGCATCCAAACCATTTGTTCTCTCAAACGAAACATCAATGTGTATGTTACTCTCTGGATCAACGAATTTAATGATTGGTACCTTAGCCTTGGCTATCACTTCGATATTTTTAGCTAGTCCCTTGTTTCTCAAATGAGACGATAATTGATACAATCTGGACCTCTCTTCATAAGTTCCACTTTCCGATACAACCACCATATCAATATCAGACCCAGGAAGATACAAATCGGTAGCAGAAGACCCAAACACATGTGCCTCGGCATCACTCCAAAATTTACTAATACATTTCTTAAGCTTATTGATCACCTTATTTCTGGTGACAATCTCCTCACTGGAAGGAGAGATATAATTGACAAAGTCCTTCATTTCCATAGTTAACCAGTCGGCGATCTCCTTCTGCTTCGAATGGTCATGGTCCCTTATCCAAGGATATAAGGTACTAGGACCTCCACTGTTTTGATTATCATCCTCGTAGTCGGAGTTTTGTTCTTCATTTCCATTGTCCTCCTCTTCTTCCGAAGACATGAATCCAAATCCTATAAAGTCTTCATTCTTGGCTAGCTCGTTTTCTTGTTGGATCTTCCTCTTCTTGTTTTGCGGCTCTTCTTTCTCTTCTTTCTCCAGACTGCTCGAAACAACAACTATGTCAGAGCTGGAGTCATCCGAGTCCACAAGCACAATATCCGGGGTTCTATCCTTGCCCTCGTAATCAAATATCAAGTCGGCATCTCCATCGTTTTCACTGGACGGTAACACTGTGAAATGGTTGCTGGAGGATGCTGCATCAGAATTGGCTAATGAAACGGATTTCTGAAGCTTCTTTTTCTGCTTCTTCGACTTGGGCTTAGCAACAACTGGCAGTTCTCTCTTTCTTTTGCTACTCATGTCTGTATATATTGTTCACTATGTGGTGGAGATGATCGATGGTTGAATATATTTTCATGCGGCGGTTTGGTTACATGCACGTGACCAGCCCGGAATATTAGTTCAGTACAAATATGACATATGTAATATGCAGGTATGTCATATTACTGAAGGTGGTTCATTAGAAATAAATATGGTCTTCTTGACCTGAAGCAGATTGATCGCTTGATCGCTTGAGGAGGGATCAATCTACGTATCATCGGCTGCGTCGCTATAATCGTCATTCCCAAGTTCGGCTTCATCTCTTTCTTTTCTCATTTATTTTAATGCAATCACTATATTCTAATCTATTTGTTTAGTTAATTTATATCCTTAAGCGACTTTTTTAACCGACTTTCTTCCCTGTGGATTATAAATTGTAAATTAAGCAAGGTAACATTTCAATTACTATATCTTGATGATGTCAAAATTATGTGCTGACCAACTGAAAAGGAAAATGGCATTGATTGCAAAAAACGCGATTCTTAGTTGGAATGAGTTGAGGGTCACAAGGTCGATACTGAGTGATAGTAATGGTAATAGCTTGAAAGAATGCGAAGGATCAACAACTTCGATAGTTGCAATCGTTAGGATGTACATCAAGGGAACAATTTTCCTCTTTAAAACGTTATTAAATCCTTCAGAATATCGAATCGTTTTCATTGCTTCATCACTCGTTCCTCTCCTGGCACGATTATGTTCGTAGCCGGTTTTGCCTTGTTTCTGGGTCACTATACTTACTTGATCGTTACTATTATTTGTGAGATCAAGTACGGCCTCATCTTCAAAGCTTTCTTGGTCATCTAAAGGATCAGAAAAGAGTATTGGCGACGGTTGTTGCGAAGGCAGGTCGTAATTGATATCCCTGAAAACATTCGCTTCAAAAGATTCCTTTTTGATTCTTTCCATAAACCTGATTACTTCTTCAGTAGAAGATCTATTTGAGGGAGAATTATCCTCAGAATTAATTCCTTTAATCATCATGAATATCAAGGTTTCAAAATCACCAATATATTCATCTTTATCATAACTTTCTCTTCCTCTCACATTCTTATACGCGTTGATCAACCATTCATGGAACAGATCTCTGCTAAGATTAAAATACCAATCTATGATCATTGTTCTCACCAATTGGGGATCATTCTCAGTACTTGTGATATCTGAAAATGGTAATGTTCCGACACATAGATAACAGAGTATCATTCCCAACGAGTATATATCACTTTCGTAAGTAAATTCGTTGATGAAACGTTTTGTCTCTGTTCCCAAGGTTGGATCATAGTTGGAATAAGTCCAAAGCTCCGGAGCTGTATATTCTAATGTACCGGTATTTCCTCTTCTTTCTGGATCGGGGGTGGAATGTTTATCAATAAATCTGCCTTCTCCAAAATCAGAAACCAATATTTTGGGTAAGCATGAAGCCGGCTGTTCCCATTGGTACGGTTCGTGAAGTAAACAATTCGACGGCTTCAAGTCTCTATGTAGAATCCCATGTAAATGCAAATAATGAACTGCTGTCACTATATCCTTGAAAAACCTCCATATTTCATGATTGGCTAGCCATGAAGGTGTTAAGTCTTCTTCAATTGCTTCTTCTTCTTTAGCAGTATTTTTCTTCCTCTGGTCTCTCCTCCTTTGTCTTTCATTCTGTACCTTATCGTTCCACGACATGGATGCTTTTCGATTGAAATTCTTCGTAATCAAATCTTCCAATTGTCCTCCTCCGCAGTACTGTTGCAATATAAACACATATGGCACTTTAATGTTTTCTTTTTTCCCAGCCAATATATACGTCTCCAGATCGTCTAGATCACCCATTTCAAGCCAAACATGGTTATAGCGAATCAAATTGTTCTCATTAGCTCCTTTCACTGATAGCTCATACAATATAAGAACCTCATTTAATACTTGCTCCAATAGCTCAATTTGATTACCTACACTGATCCTCTTGACTGCATACGTCCCTAGCTTGATACCATTTAATACATGGTTCACCTTATACACATGTGCATGGGCACCCGAGCCTAATGTGATGGGTGGAATCTTTTGGAAAAACCGCTCGAAATAGCCCTGATTGAAGATATTATCAGGCAACGAATTGAAATTGATATGCGAATCTTCCACCCCCAGAGGCAATTGGCCAAGTAACTTGAAATAGTCATGATGCATGAACCCTTTAGGGACGTTCTTATATCCTTCCGTGGGCTTCATCTCAAGCCCACTATTAGAGTCTCCAGACCGGCCCTGCTCAGTCCAGACAAATCCACAGTTGGGACATGTAGTCCCGCCAAACTGTCGCCGGCCATACCGGGAATGATTGGAGTATCTACCAAACAGATCACGCCTCTGCTGCCCATTTTGCGAATCGGTCATCGAAAGCATCTGGATCGTATTCTGCTGGTTGTTATGTAGCACAAGTATTCCATGATTCTCATCATGGTACACGACTTCGTTGTTGCTGTTATATGGAACGATTGACATCTGAAATAGCTTCTTGAAAATGGTAGAACTTTTGGCTGTAAGAATTATAATTTGCAATCTCAATGTGGGGGATTAAATATACTGCACACAGGAGTTTTTTTTAGTTTATCCTGCATACTAGATATATCAGATGATTACAGGTGAGGGTCTATGCTAATCATGGTAATTATCAATATTACTTATACAATCTCTATGTTACACAGAAGAACCTTAGTACTTCAAGAAGAGTATCCGGACATCACTTGGGGACTCTATATGCAATAATACCGGGGCAGATTTTTATTTCTAGTTTTCTCTCATCCGTATTATAAACTTCATGAATTGCGTTTCCAATTCGTACTTCTCCTGGCTGCTCATTTGGGCCAATTCATTATCGTCAATTGTTGAAATCCAGGAGCCTAAGCTGGTTATGTTTGGTTTTTGGTTGTTGTTAATTTGGGAGAGTGAGGGAGCATTCTGGTCGGATTCCTTCTCAAAAACTACTAATTCACACGATTCTTGTACTGGCTGCAAAGGCCGTAACTGATTTTTTGCACCCAAAGCCATGCTGGCTACACTCAATTGTTGGACTTCTTGAGTAACCTCATCTTTTTCAGTTGAGTCGAATGGTGATCGCTCCGGGGAGGAGATTGGAGATGTATATGGTCTGGTGGTTGAATCGACAATGACTTGCTTGATTGGTTCTTCTTCATTAATAATATTTTCGTCTTCAGCATCTTCATTGTCATCATCTGGATCTATTCTCAAAATATCATCTAAAATGTTATTCTGGGCTCCTTCTATACCTAGGACTTCATTAGTTGATTCGATGTCTTCTTCAATTTCATTACTTGGATCCACGCCATTGAAATTTTGGGCTTCTATTTCCTTTTCTTGAAGGCCATTTTCCTTAGTTCTCTTCTCAGATTCTATACATCCGGATTCAGTAACTTCTTCTGGAAGTGATTCCGAATCCTCTTGGACTATCGAATCATTCAGTTTTTGACTTCCATCTTCGTTAACCTGTTGAATCATTTGATTCATTCTAGCGAGTCTATTATCGACCACTTTGTTAACAGCAATTAGTTCATCTAATACATTCTTTTTGTTTGTAGTATTTTCATTGGTGCGCAATTGTTCGGGTTCCGTATTGATTTCTCTTTCGTTTTCAACTAGTACTTGTTCTTCCAACTCTTTACTTTCTTCTATTGTTTCACGTACTTCCTCGTCTTTAGCTTCCAGTAACGCTGTCAATCCACTGCTTGTAAGATCTACATGGGCTTCTACTCTTGAATTTGCATCCTTTGAAACCTCAATTTGCGGAGAAACAGACGAGCTTCCACCCGTCCTCACCTTCTTACTTGTCACTGGCACTTCATTGTCTAAATCTGAGATATCGACTTTAATAACATCTCGTTGACGCTTTCTAGACTCAATTGGTTTCTTCTTGTACTTTGATGACAACACAAGCTTGTTTTCCTTCTCAAGGAATCCACTTTGCATGATTTGACTATAATCAATGAATGGACGCCCACTGTTGGTGGTCTTGATAACTTCAAAAGATTCAGATTCTTCAATAACGTCGGAATCATTAGCTGTGTTTTGTGAAAAGGAACTGATTTCAGAAATTTCATCATCCTCCTCTTTCTCCTCAATTGAAGATGGAACTTGAATGATTTGCTCAGAGGGGAAATTGTCAGCAATAGGCAGATTGGAACTAGAAGGTGACGATTGAACAGACTTCTTTTTGCTTGGTGCTTTACCAATTGGAGAAGAGAGTTTTGCATTTAATAATGCTGTGAATGAATGTATATCGAATTGCTTCATTGCATTGGCATCTTCGATTTCCTTTTCTTCCTCTCTAGACTTTTTAGACTTTGTATTTTTTCTTTTTGTCTTTGGCTTTGTAGGAGTTTCTTTAATCACTGATGCTTTAGCCTTGACTCTACTAGAAGATCTTCGAGTAGGGGATTCTTCAGAATTCTCTACCGGAAGTCCTTTATTCAATTTCACTGGTGTGAGTTCTTTTGAAGTAGATTTGCTCGAAGTTTTTAATTTCTTGGTTGATTCGGGCTTAGTAACCTTTGCCTTTCTAGTCGTAGATTTAGTTGGAGTTTCCTTCAACGCTTCGAGTTCTTCTTCCTCTTCTTCTAATTGTACAGTAGCGTCTGCATCTAATACGGTCAATGAATCTTCAACAAAGGTGTCCAAAGTTTCAAATGGCGTCCCGGCAGTTTCATGGGCAAGATCGGTCAGTGCATCTGTGTTAGACTTACTTTTATCTTTACGTACTTGACTTCCAGATCTAGCCTTTTGGACTTTTAGCTCAACAGGCAACTTATCATGGGTCTTCAAATATGCTTCAGCTAACATAGGAAGATTATCCCAGTGATTCTTAGCAAATTCTTCCACATCGATAGTGTTTTTCTTGTACGATTCTGTCAAGAGTTGATCCAAGAATGAATGAGTATTAGTTTCGTCCAGTTTATTGGTAAGATATGTTTTCCAAATACGGTTAAATTCGAATTTCAAGAACCCTTGCAAGCCTTGTACCTGACTCAAGATGTTTTCACATATTTGGGCCAATTCGAAATCATAACCAGAAGTAGTCATGAATCCTACCAAATCAATAAATACCTCGTCGTTGGTAAATCTTTGTACAATCATATCAATAGTAAATTGTTGGATATACTTATTTGGAGCATTTTGAACCAAAGAAACATAGTACTTGAAAACAGGTAAATTCCATTCATTGATATTTAAATTGGAACAATTGACTTTCATTTCAGACATGTTACCATTGGATACAACACTTTGAATACATCGTTTCACAAATACCTCGAAACCAGAGGTAAAAAATTGACAGAGCTTACCGCAAAGTTTGTAATCAAGGTCATTCTTGTCGGATGGACGAGTAGCAAGAACATGAAGGATATTTCTCTCAATTTCTGCTGACGCAAAGGTATTTGCTTCAGGAAGAGAGTTCCTTAATTTGTACAAATCAACCAAGAAGGTTAACAATTTAGAATCATTGATTGAAGATACCACCAATCCAATTAATTCTCTTATTTCATTTGATGTTAAGCTCAAAATACAATTCCCAAGTACCAACATGAAAATATCCACATCAGTGTCTTTGTTGATCATTGAGGATGGTTCAAAGGAATCATTCAAGTTGATAATTAGCTTGTAGGCCAGATTGAAGGACAATTTGTTGCTTTTGAATAAAGTACCCAACACAAAAGGAATATTATCGATGATATCCAAAACAGAATCAGAGGATTTGAGTTCTTTCTTAGTGACCAGCTTGATACTACTCAAGAAAGTATTGAAAAATCCAATTTTCAGTTCTTGTGATAAATGTTCCAGCTCAAACACAAGCACAATATTATGCATTATACGATCGAATTTTGCAAAGACCCATCTTGAAGGTATGGAATTGATCTCATTGATGTTCACAGGTTCATTATTTAAACACCTGAGATCATTAAACGATTTCTCATTGACTGGCATGGCATTCTTTAAGAGCCTATTGAGAATTTTGAGACCTAGTTGGTGCATGTATGCATTTGAATTTTCCTTCTTGAAGTAAAAATTGAGCATAATTGGTTGTACGATTTTGTCCCAATAAATATGGAAATATTTGCTATTGTGAGGTCTGAAAGAGAAGGAATTCATCAAAGTGTAGACAATTGATAAGAACAAATTGTTGAGGGTATCTACCACTTCAATTGGAGTTTCAGTTGCATCCATACTTGAAAACAAATGGGTTAAAAGCTTAATTTTTTGCTTCAAGAAATTATTGATGATAAGTTGTTTATCTTTATAAGTTTGTCTCATGATAGGATCAACTGTCTTTCTTAAATCATCCAAATCATTGTGACAAATATTATAGATAATTGCTCTCCAACTATTTAAGGAAACGATACGACCATTCAAGTCTTGTGAATTGAAACATAACTTAGGGATCTTGAGCCATCTGGTAAGGCCCTCCCATCTGTCAAATCCTTTACCCCCACAATCTCCAATCAATAACGTGATCGAGATCCAAATATCCATAGCTGCTTTATATTGAGCAGATGCAAGAAGATTTTCTAATCTGATAAGGATGAAACTTAATGCATCTTGTGATTCATGATCTAAATTAATAGAACCTTCCGAGTACATTGAATTCATATTTCCTGGGACCAGAGATTCTAAGAAAGCTCTTACTGAATTCAGAACACTTTTGTTATCCAAAAATGCCTTAGCCACTTCTAATAACGTATTTGTACCGGCTCCGATACATTTAGCATAAAAGGGAGCAGACAAATTGCAAATATTCAATATTAATACACCTACCCAACTGGTGGCATTCTTGGCCATAATAGCAGGGAAATTTATCACAAGATTCTTGAAACATACAAACTTCTCAGTTACTAAAGATGAGCTAGAAAAGTTTTTCATGGTCAATAAACTCATCAACATTTTCTCGGGAATCTCTCCTGAATCAAAGAGGAACTTTCTCTTTTTATTATTAAATTTACAGTCTTTGATTAAGATCAAATATGGTGCAACAAGTGCCTTTGAGATGTTTGGTTGACACAATATTGTAGTGGCATGTAGATAGAACCATTTGACTTCTTCTAAAGGTATGAAGTTATGAAGCTCTTGGTCAAGCATAAAGAAGTTCATAAGCTTCAAACCTTGATTGATAATCCGTATTCTGAACGGATCACTCTTGCTAGGAAATTCATTATTCTCCTTTCCTTGATTGCCAAAAAGCTCTTCTTCAAGGTTTATTATATCTGACTTCACTAATGTTGTAAACTCAATGATATAGTTTAAGTCTTTGTCTCTTCCTTTAGTATTAGGTATAGTGAAAAGCCGTATCAAGTTCTCGCTAGTATTAGACTTGTAGATATTGTTCAAAGTAGCATATACTTCGAATCTTTTGGTAAAACTTTCATTACGAAGTACACATACACATCCATGGATTAATTGAGACAAGTCGGACGAGTTTGGTGCCAATTGCACAATAGTGCCTGCTAGCCAAAAGTTAGGATTGGCCGGTCCATATTCATTTGATATTTTGGAAGAAGCTGCATTTGACCACAATGAAGTATCATTAGGATCCGATGGAGATGACTGCACATTGGTATTGAAGGCTTTTAAAATCGACTTTTTGGGCGTATGTTTGGGATCAGGAGAACTAGGAAGGTCCGATATTAAATCATCGGAAAAGGCTACCGACTTCTTTGCCTTTGTGGGTGATGAACTGATATATCTGATAGGCGATTTTTCCATCCGATAATTGACACTTTTGATAGGTGAAGAATTGAGTTCTTCTTGGATAGCATCTGGATCGGAATCTTCATGTTTCAATTCGGTTCTACTAATAGCCTCTCCAGAAATAACTCTAACGTTGGCTTTGTCAGTTGCGCCAACGAACGCTTTTTTGGTTTTGGTTTTCTTCGAAGGCTTATTGACTTTATCGGTGCAGATATTCTCTCGTTTCGACTTGTTAGTCTTGACTTCTGACATGCTATTTTGGGAATCCAGCTCATCGTTGGTATTGGTGATGTGTAGGGACGACGATCTGGTCCGGGGTCGGATATCTTCCTTGCATGTGGGAGATGTCTTGACTAAGGTACTGCTAGGTTCATCAGAGAAAGCAGGCTGATTCCTTATAGGTGTAAACATTCCTTTGAGGTCTCCTATCATAAGCTTGGTTATCTACAATTAAAAGACGATGTCGTTTTTACTTTGTGTTGACGCGTATATATGTAATTATTATGCTGTTTTAGGAAATGTGATGGGTCACGTGAATATCTGCAAAATCTGATCAACTCAGTCTTCATGTTTGGCCTTTTTAACATCCGGTTCTGATAAGTCCGTGGTAGCAGTCCGTTTCAAAGAGCGTGGTTGGGGTGAATCTGGGGTCGGGGTTGGTGTTGGGGTTAGCGTTGTTTTGGATATAGATGCTGTTGCTTCAGCTTCCGTTCCAGCGGGTTTGTTAGTATCATATTCACCATCTATTGTATCTTTTTCATTTACACTATGCATATCGATATCTTTCAGCTCAGGTTTTTCTACAGACTTATCATAGGCTTGGTCGTTTTGCTCGGATTGTTTTTTCTCTTCAAGAAGTTCTGTTTGTCCAGTTTTGTCTTCCTTTTCAATATCCATAGCTTCTCCTTCTTCCTTTTCTCCTTCCTTTTCTCCTTCCTTTTCTCCTTCCTTTTCTCCTTCCTTTTCTTCTTCCTTTTCTTCTCTTTCATCTCCTTCCAACATCTCCACCGTGACCGACGTTCCAAAGTCTAACCATCTGGACTGTCTGACCCCTTTTGATTTTTTCCATATCAACATATTTCTTTCTTCAACCAAGACGTGTCTCTTAGTTTTATCAGTTTCGTTTTCAATCTTCTCGTTCAATGCTTGAATCAGATCATCGTAATCAATGGATTTTTCTCCCTCTTTATTTTTAAGCTTTTCGAGTCCTCTGCTGGCTTTCATCTTGCGTCCAACTTGCGGAGTCACGTAAGTGTTGAAATACCTCTTGCTCTTGAAAGGAAATAACCCTTCAAATTTGACTTGTGTTTCTTTCAAATCCTCCAAAGATACTTGTTTATCTACAAAAAATGATTTGTTGTTCTTTGGATCTTTACCATAAATCAACCAGCTCCACCACATCTTTTCGGCCATTGCCATATGTTGCATCAAAAATGCAAACAGATTATCCACATTCCGGAATGCTGTGAAAAGTTCTTTCTTAACTTTGAAGAAAAAGTTTCTGTGTGCATCTGGAAGTGATTCATCCGTGAGATGCTTGATATTGGAAGGGGCTCCAATGGATATGAGAAAATCTTCTTTGTTGTTGGGAATAAGTTCAACATACAAGTTGGCAATAATGTATATCATGAGCAAATATTGAAGCCTTACCTTCGACTGTCCAAATTGTTGGTTAAGGTATTCCCTATCTTCATTTTGTGTAGCCTTAACATTGGAGCTGTCCTTATCGAATGTAGATACCCAATATGTGTCTGGAAAGTATAATAAATCAGCGTATTTTTTTTGTAAGAATTGTTTCTCCAACTCCAGTTTTGGTTTCTGTACTGCATTTGGATCTATGTTTAATGATTTCTGGTATGCCACTTCTTCGGTAAGCAAATAGTTGTACACACTTTGAATTCCATCAACTAAGGAGCTTAGCTCGGAATAAGATGATTTTTTCAAATACTGATAAGGATCATTAAAGATTTTTTGGATATAGACAATATCTTCAAGAAATGGCGATTTGACTCTTGGGAATTCTCCCACCACTCTATTGGCCACGTGGAAATACTTATTGAGGCCAGTATTATCTTCAAAGGCAAAAACGTTTGCAAGAAAAGTTCTGATCCGATATTGAAAAGTGTCATTGAAAGTATCCTTTTTATTTAAATCCTTTCTTCCTCTAGCATTCTTGTATGTGTATTTATCGGATAAACGATTGCAAATCTCCAATAACGAGATTCTATCTGCTACAACAGTTCTATCAAACAATGTTTGCAGAATAAGCAGCTGTCTGGCTTCCATATAAGTCCAGAAATGACCTACCTCAGAAGTACCAATCTCAAATAAGAGATTCAGAATCTGCGATATACATTCGTAAAAGATATGCTTGATACTGAGAACCTTGTTGGTATGGAGAGAGATCTGGAAATCAAGGAGTATGCTTAATTTGTTGTAGAAATCGGCATCGTTGTATTGATGTTGTAATCTTGTTGATAAATGGACATCCACAAGCGACATAACCACCCGCTTGAAAGCAGATGAAATGATCACATCACGGGTTCTCTGTTCTAATCCTTGGTTAAAAGTGTCTAATTTGGCATTCTCCTCTTCGGTCAATCCCAGTCCATCCACCTGGTAATCACATTTATGGTTAGCAAGCACCTCTTCCACCACCAGGTGTTTTTGGTTGAAAACATCGATTGGAACCGGGGATGACAAGTAGTCCGTCTTGCCCTCGGGGAAGGACGTTTCGATCACGCCCTTGATCGCTATGGACAAGTTTTCTATGGCCGGTGATAATTTGTTCTCCATGGCGGGTAAGTGTTGATTTTTTCAATTGTTATTTCATAATGCGTGTGGTAAAAATAGAGGAAGGGACGATAGAAAGAAGAGAAGAAATAATGACAATATAAATTGAAGAGAATCGTTAAGATGAATGGAGTGGTTTTGAGACGGTGGTATAATAGTGATGTTGCACATAATGTCAGTTATACTATATGTGGTATATATTCTATAAACAGTGAACTATGTGATGTTAACTATGTGATTATGCTATATGGTGACAAGATCATTTCTCATCAATAGGAGCTGTATTTTCTCCCTCCCTTCGTATCTTCTTACTTTCCTTTCTTCCTCATTTTCTCCCTCCCTTCGTATCTTCTTACTTTCCTTTCTTCCTCTCTTCCTCTCTTCTTCTCATTTTCATTTCTTCTCCCCTTCTACCAGTCAACTTTCGATCTTAGTTTCTTCTTCTCACTTTGTTTCTTCTTATGGAACAATCTCTTCTCCTTGGTTTCTTCCTTAATTTCTTGCCACTTATTTCTATCCTCTTCGCTGGTCTCTCCTGCAAAAAACGCCTTGGCCTTGATTTCCTCCACCAACTTCTTGAAACAGTCGTCTGTGTTTGTATCTCTATTTCTGGTGACATCACTCTGGATCAAGATTCCTCCACTTTTGGTTTGGTACCGGATCTTTCGTTGTGCTATTTGGTCTCTGACCGGTTTGGGGATCCAGTAACAATATTGGGGGTTTAGCCACTGGTGTGGTTCCAACGCCACTGTGGCTTTCGACGATGTTTTATTCACCTTCTGGCCACCTGCTCCTGAGGATCGACTATAACTTACTTCAAATATATGGCCTGGCACTTTCGAATGATGGAAGGTGTCCAACCATTTTCTGGCCTTGTCCACTTCCTCCTTGGGAACCTCTGTGGAATAGAGCCTTCTCCACCTGTGAAGATTGCTGCTAGATAGTATAAAGCGTCTAATCATGGGCGAAATAAACACAGTATCAGTAAATGATTCGCAGTCAGCATTTTAGGCCGAAGAAATATTACACTCGGTGCGAGATATCAAGAACAAATTATGTAGGTAAATAGCATTTGGTGGATGAAAATTATATCAATCAATTCCAGGCATGGTAAACACTATATTTGTTGTTTCTGAAGGGATAGATCACCTGCTGAGATGTGGGCAATGACAGTAGTCCAACTTTATCCCCAAAAAACCTCCCCCATTATTCTTCTAGCTTCCCTATCAGCAATATGAATCAACCATTAATTATCTCTTCCTATTTGCTTTTCATTTCTGTTTGCTATTTTATTTATTGTCTGGTTACTATAAACTACTTAATTGACCCATTCAAGCCTCTTATGTCTCTTATGTCTCTTATGCCTCTTCCAACACCTTGCTGGCTTCTGACACATCCACAGAAGTGTTATCTGGTTCCACGAAAGAACTGGTTACCTTACCGTCTTCGACAAGTAAAGCGTATCTCTTTGATCTTTCGTTTCCAAAAAACTTGGAGGCGTCAAAAAGCAAGTCGATAGAACTGGTGAATTCTCCCTTAGGATCGGCCAAAAATCTCACCTGGGACCCAGAAACCTGGTTTTCCAACAACGACTCACCCCATGCCTTGGTGACAAAAGCATCGTTGACAGCAACAACATACAAGTGGGTGTATCCCTTCTGACCGAAAGCAGCCAAGTTCTTGATGTATCCAGGAACATGGGAGGCAGAACAGGCAGGAGAAAAGGCACCTGGAACACCAATCACCACCGATTTGCCGGTGGCCAACTCGTCAGCAAGAGTGACAGAATTACCAGGAGACCCTTCAAAAAGCTCAATTGAAGGGATTTTGCCACCAACACTGATGGAACGGATAGACTGCTTATAGGCAGGAACGCTTCTGACAAAGTTCTTGGACAATTGACTAAACATGATGAAACAAGATGGCAAGCTGATGAACCGATTGGAACCACCCTTGTTCTTATAGCAAGCCTGTGGTTGAAATGTGTTTATATGCAGACCGCTCGGCATTAGGGTCTAGTAGTGCACACTGCCATAGTTAATTTTTCTCTCTGACCAAATACACTACCCTATCAATATCTATCAACAGTATACTAGTGCATTTCCATACCTAATTATACCACTAACCGTACTATGAGCAAAGTCAAGAAAGGAGGCGAAGGCAAGCAGGAGCAGATCACCACACAAGAAGCACTCAAGCTCTACTCGTCGACGCTCAACTTCAACGTGATCAGCAGATACGATCCAGCCATCAAACAGCTCCTCTGCCATACCTCCCATTGTGTGATCTACAAATTCAACGACGAAAGTCAGCAATGGGTCAAAAGCGACTACCAGGGCACGTTGGCGTTGTACTTGAGAGACTTCCATGTTCCGAACAACCCGAAACAGACCAGCTACCAGGACCTTCAAAACCTCTTCTGTTATGGCCTTATACTCTTGAATAGAAACAACCCCGAATGTTTTTCGTTGGGATTGTTACCCAACAACATTTCCAAGGTGTTCTTCCCCGAAGGCGTGAACCATTCGAACGTTTCGGAAATGGACGTCGAGTTGAACGACAATTTGATCATTGTACGGAACTTATTGGGAGAAATCTATGGATTGTGGGTGTTTAACGAGGAGGACCGCTTAAAGTTATTCAAGTCGATTGAATACTGTTTGACAAACGAGTCATCATTGGTATAGGAGAAGGGGAATAACCCATCCGTTTGTATAAAATCGTTGGAGTAACGTAGCTAGTCTATGTTTGTATAATAGTAATAAAAGTAAAAGAAAAAACTAACGGAAAAAGGAACAACGTAAACTTTTCTAGAGATAGACAGAAGTGTATTCATCCTTGTATTTGACATTAAATCTACAATATTGATCTTCTCTTTTCAGTTCATCATCTATACCAAACATATTTGTTATTTGTCAAGTTCTTTGTCATCTAACGCTTGTCTTTTTGTCTTATCACGTGTTTTATCCACGTGACCATAATCTACTTCAACAAAAGTTCACTATGAGAAACAACCTATAACCTACCAATACCTTGATAGATCTGATAGCGATCAATCCATCTATCTTTGCATCGATTGTGGTTTGAAACGTCGCCACGCGAAAGAGGAGGGACCAAAATCAAACTCAACACCGCCAGTTTTTCCCATTTGATTAGGCATACTATTTTTTCATCCCAGGTGTAATTAGAAGATGAATACCAGTAACGGTACTATGGCGGCACAACGCCATAATATGACTCCGGCACAGATCCAGCAAGCAAAGCAACAGCAGTTGCTTAGGCAGCAACAACTACAGCAGCAACAGCAGGCACAACAGTCCCAACAATCGCACCAACCACAACAAGCAGCACAGCTGCAGAAACCTAAACCTAATGCCCAGACGTACCAATTTGCTACGACATCACAGGAGATCTTACGGAAATATGCCAAATACCCAGCATCACTTAGTCTCCATATATTTGAGAACCATTATCGATTTAACAATTCACAGGAGTCAAATGTCATACCCAAGAATTCTCCCATGATCAAGAACTTTCTACATCATGTATTGAAGGAAGAGATTCCCATTGAAATGAGTGAATTATTGAAGGACTTTTCGGTCAGATCTTATGACGGATGTCTTATCTTGCAGGTCCATGATCACAGGAATATAGTATCTATACCCACCCCAAGTGCTACAAGTGCCAATGGAACTGGTGCTAACAACGTATCTGCTCCATCATCTGCGGCACCTACAACCACCGATAACAAAACTAATACCAAGATTGACGAGCTGTCTTCGTCGCCGACGGCACAGACGTCTACAGTCTCGAAACCAAAGACTTATCGCACGTTATTAAGACCTACCCAATTGTCACTTTATTATGATCTTCTTTATCATACTGATTCTGCTCTCACCAAGTTCACCGACCAGTTATCTCTTCAAATGGAATCAGAAATCTTGACATTGACCAATAGAAAATTGGATTTGGCTGCTCCTTTGAATCCATATTTGTGTAAAGATTACCTTCGTCCAGAGATAGAGTACCCCAGAAAGGTATGGGATGAAAAGACCCAAGACTATAAATTGGAGCACCTGCATCGGGAAGCCGTCGAAAATCCTCCACGTAAATTACGTCAAGATGAATTGGTATTGCACAAATCTTCTGAATATGAAGAGATCATGTTGTTATTATCTAACAAGTATAAGCGTATTGACGAGGCCCAAGATAAAAAGTTGATGGTTGTAGGATCATCTTCAGCTTCTGCTAGCGCTACTTCGAATGGCAACAAGTTGAATGGTAAAGAATCGGGATCTACTTCTGAGGGAAAGTCTAAATCCCTTGAAAAGAATGGTTCTGGAAATTCTTCTTCTAGTTCTGTTACTTCGAGAACAACTGGACAATTCATGAGACTTAGATTAATCGAAGATATAAGGAAGAGAAGAGAAGCTGATAAGGTCAAACAAGATGCCAAGATTCAAGAACAAGCCAATGTGATTAACCAGAATAATATCAGAACAATTGTGAACGATAAGAAGCCTATGGTAGGAGACGGATCTGAGTTTAAACAGAAGCAACTGCTGCAGCCACCTAATCAGCCGCCGTCTAAGATGCTTAAATTGGATAACTCTCAGGAGCCAATGATGACAAGTAGTCAAGGAGGCCAACAATTCAAGGTTGGAGGCGTCCAAACAGGACAAGCAATGGCCAATGGTAACTTGAATAACAGAATGCAACCACAACAAAGAATTCCCGTTCCTCAACAACAACAGACCCAGCAGCAGGCTCACCAACGGGCTCACCAACAGGTACCACAACAACAACAACAACAACAACAACAACAACAACAACAACAACAACAACAACAA